>JALIZH010008247.1:0-12808 GCA_030522465.1 Rhipicephalus appendiculatus | reverse complement strand
TGTGCGATGTCAGTGCACGTTAAAGAACACCAGATGGTCCAAATTTCCGGAGTCCTCCACTACGGCGTCTCTCATAATCATATCGTGGTTTTGGGACGTTAAACCCCAGATATTATTATATGAGAAGATATTCAAAATGTTTTGTACCTGTTGTCTGGTTCCGATGTGTGGAGAGCGAGAACAATGCACACCATGGAAACGAAAGAGGTCCCTTTAGGGGCTCCTCAAAATCGTGTCAGTACTCCTTTAAAGGCCCACCAATAGAGGATATTCAAATTGCACAGCGCCATCTGTCGATGATCCCGTAAGCTCGATCCGCCATGTCGTGTAGGGCAAGAAAACGAGACCAGTTGCGTATCGGAGCCTTTACGGTGCAATTTGCTGGTCGTTTATCTTAGTTCTGCGATGACTTCCAAATGCTTCGTGCGCTGTTCAGACTGCGAGGGAGCCCTGACAATGCCGGGAAGAAGGTAGGACTAATCTTAATCGAAGTTATCAGTTCTATGAACGAAGAGACGAACATGAAAAGAACGAAAAAGAACACGCACGTGTTTCGTCAACATGATCGGTACCTTCGGAAGGGACCGGCGCGCGCAAAAGCGATCTACAACCTCAGTTCTTATTTCTCCGTGCAATTTAATAGCTCGGCTGCAACATAGCTAGACTTACAGAACAATACATTACGATATATGCATTTTAAAACAGCCGGCCAACATTGCACAAGCGTGAGAGAGCATGGTCGGGCGCAACCTAGCGGAACTTGCGTCCACTCTGGGCCTCACTCTTCACACTCACCCTGCACATCCAACGCGGGTGGGTAACTCCGTGACTCGGGACACGTGTCCGGACCTTACCTTCACCAAAAACATTAGACACGCAGACTGGGCCAACACCGAGGAAACCTTCGGCAGTGACCACTGCTTACTCAACACCACCGTCACAACCAAACCATTGGCAAGATCCCACCACGCCCAAGCTCGCCTACCCGATTGGACAAAGTTCCGGAAAAACTACACTAATTTGGCCCCTATCCACGAAGCAGGTTACCACGCGTGGTCACAAGAATTGGTTACACAGCTTGGTTCGACGGAAACTCAAGTTCAACTCTCGGAGGCTATGCCGGCGGTGGACAACCACCTCCTGCACCTCTGGGAGGCGCGGCACAGCCTCGTTCGCAGATGGCACCGCCAAAAACCCGGCGGTGGACAACCACCTCCTGCACCTCTGGGAGGCGCGGCACAGCCTCGTCCGCAGATGGCACCGCCAAAAACACAATCGGAAGCTCAAAATTCGCATTGCCGAGCTCACCCAACGAGCGGCAGAGTACGCGGCCGAGCTCGCCGACTCGAATTGGGTGGACCGATGCAACACGGCTGCTAGACAAATGTCCAGCCGGAACACTTGTCTCTTTCGCGCCTTGATCGATCCGACCCAGACCAGAGCAGAGACGCAAAGAAATGTTGCAGTGGCTTAGCTCGGCTATGCCAGGATATACGTAGCGTTAGCAAAGGTTCAGCTGATTATTCTTAGCTTTCCTTATTGTCTAGATTGTCTAGGATTAGCTTGATTATCATGCTTACTGCTGCTCCAATGACACACAAACACGGTATACACATTATGTGGCTCATGTATATTTTTGCTCAACGTCAGGTTGCTTCTCGATTGCTACAAAGACAGCTTGGTGATCAGTGAAGTAACACGCTGCCGTCTCTATGGACCCAACACAGTATTCTGTTCATTCTTCCTACCCTCAACCGCTAATTGCCAGGCAACTACTTCGGGATCCGATGAGTCACGCTTCTCCGCTCTTCTGCACCGCTGAGCAGCATTTGCGCTCTCCTTCTCCATGGCTATAGGCTACCACACTGGCAAACGCCAGACAGAAGCGCAGTGGCTCCAGCGCAGTGTCAGACGGCGACTGCACGGCGAAGGCGAATAGCTGCGCGCTCGCCGGCGCCAGTGCGTCTACCACGGCTACGACGTCACTCCTCTGGAAAGCGCATACCGGCGGCGGTGAGTTGCGCGCGGCGGCGGCAGGTGTGCGGGAGATGCCGGCTTCGGTGCGCCAGCTGTGTGACATCACAGCTACCAACTTAAAGAAAACTACAGTCAAACAAAAACTGGTGACTAAAACTACATGAATTTATTTATGTGACTCACCAAAGAAAAGGGAACGTGCACACAGCCCGAAAGGTTCACTGGCCACTGCTGTTTCTTGTCATCGCCGGGCTCTCCTCCTTTCACCAGAAACACGCACACACCCCAACCGCTGACACTGGTGGGCAGGTCCCCCATTTTATGGCCCTGTTAAGAGAGGGCACAGTAAGAGTAGAGAAGCTGTAACGCTTCTGTAGTAGCGCTGTTTCAGTCAGGCCGCTGGTCAACTTCGAATGTTCCAAGGCCACAGGTGGGGGGACCACAGGTGGGGGAGCCTCGCGCATGCGCAGCACGGCTCTTGATGTGCCGCGCGAAACGGGTTTGGCTAGGCCAGTGTAGCTAACGCTACAAAACATTTTCAACGGGCTATCCATGCCTTCGATGGAGACACCTCAAAATTAGCACGCAAACTACGCGATCAATACCTCTGTGTCCAACATGACACCCAAGGGCCAGCGTTCTCGTATGCAGGTTCCGAGAACGCGGAGCTGGATCAACCATTCCGGCACGATGACCTGAAGGTGGCCCTGACTAAAATGAAGTGAGGAACGGCGCCGGGGAGAGACAAAATAACTGTTAAATTACTTGCCAACCTTCCCGACTTGGCCTACGACGCACTCCTCGCGTACATAAACTCAATTTGGCTTGGTGGGACACCCCTCTCAATCGAATGGAAGGCTGCGCTGGTCAGTGGCGTACCAACTTGTTCGCGAGTGGGGAGGGGGGGGGCAAACCTCCCTCCCTCCGTCGGCTATATATATATTGGAAGACGCAGGAAGACCTCACCAGACAAGGGCAGCAGCACCGTTTATTTGGCAGTGTCTGCCTCGGCTCAGAACACCAAGAAGAGGGAAGAGTCGGGATGATGATGATATCTACAAGTGAGAATGATGAAGTACTTGAAATGTGCTTACACTAACTTCCCCCCCTCTTCGAAGCGGCCAACCTGGCCGCCACTCAGAGATCGTCTGAACGAGTAACAAAAGGCTTCATGCGCGAAACGTGAACGATTTCCGTGTTGCGACGACGGCGGTCCGTGACAGACTGAAGCGGGCTGACGAGATAGTTCACTGGGGAAGTTTGTCGTAGGACAGTGTAGGGGCCAACGTACCGGTGAAGAAATTTCTCGCAAAGCCCTGACGCTCGCACCGGGGTCCATAGTAAGACCTTATCGCCGGGGTTAAAGGCCACGTCGCGTCGTTTGCTATCGCAGCGACGTTTTCTCTCCTCTTGAGCAGCTTCGGTGTTTCTACGAGCAATTTCACGGCAATGCGCGACTCGAGCTGCAAAGCCTTCTGGCAGAGAAGTACTGCACGGAGCAGCAGCATAGAAGAATGCCGTGTCGAAGACGGATGAGGCAGATCGTCCATACACGAGGAAGAAAGGGCTGTAGCCAGTAGATCGTTGTATCGCAGTATTGTAGGCGAAGGTGACAAATGGTAAAATGTTATGCCAGTTTTTGTGGTCAGGGCGTAAGTACATGGAGATCATGTCAGAGAGCGTTCGGTGGAAGCGCTCAGTAAGGCCGTTCGTCTGCGGGTGGTATGTAGAAGTGGTTTTATGCGTCGTATTACATGCCCGGAGGACTTCCTCGAGGACCTTGGAAATGAAGGCTTTGCCACGGTCACTCAGAAGAACGCGAGGAGCTCCATGGCGGAAGACGATGGGCTGCAAGAAAAAGTCGGCGATTTCTGTAGCGGTGGCAGAACGAAGAGGCGCCGTCTCGGTGTATCTTGTCAAATGGTCGACTGCAGTGACGATCCAGCGGTGACCGGTAGATGTCAACGGCAAGGGACCATACAAGTCAATTCCGACAAATTCAAAAGGTGCGGTCGGACAAGGAAGAGGCTGCAGGGAAACCAGCCGGCGGGGATGTCGATCGCTTACGGTGCTGACACGACGCGCACGAGCCCACGTATTTGGCTACCGTTGTGGACAAGCCAGGCCAGAAGCAGCGGGTCTTGATGCGGTCATAGGTCTTGCGGAAGCCTAGATGACCGGCAGCAATGTCATCGTGGAATGCTTCTAAAACTCGAAGACGAAGGCAGCGGGGGAGGACTGGCACCCACTTGTTACCCCTGGGATGGTAAATGTATCGATGAAGCACACCGTCATCGAGGCGAAAATGTCGAAGCTGGCGTCGCAAGCGGCTGTTGGGTGGTTTAGTGACACCGCGAAGGCGATCAATGAAAGTCCGACAGTAGGAGTCTGCCCGCTGAAGTGAGCGGAAATCGGAGGGTGAAGATAGTTTAATTTGGTCCAGTGCAGCGAGCAATAGGTGTTGTGAGGCAGGCTGCACGTCGGAGCCGTTCGAAGGCGATGCGGAGGACGTACCGTCAAGAGAGATCGAAAGCGGGCATCGGGACAGCGCGTCGGCATCATTATGACATTTGCCAGACTTGTAGGTGATGGTGCAGTCGTACTCTTGCAAGCGCAGTATCCAGCGCCCTAGACGTCCTGACATATTCTTCATTGATGACAGCCAACACAGTGCGTGATGGTCGGTGACGATGGTAAAGTGCCGACCGTAGAGGTACGGGCGGAATTTCTGTATCGACCAGACGATAGCCAGGCACTCTTGCTCCGTGATTGTGTAGTTACGCTCAGCTGTCGACAGAGTCCGGCTAGCGTATGCCACAACCTGCTCTTTAGAGGCGGCATCACGCTGCAGAAGGACGGCCCCAATGCCTTGTGCGCTTGCGTCAGTGTGCAGTATAGTGGGCGCTCTCTCGTCAAAGTGGCGGAGCACTGGTCCGGAAGTCAGGCGTCCTTTCAGAGTTTCAAACGCGAACTCGCAGTCGTTGGACCATGCGAAAGAAGCACCAGCGACTAGTAACTTATTTAGGGGAGCCGCTATGGTAGCAAAGTTGCGTATAAAGCGACGGAAGTAGGACGCGAGACCAAGAAAGCTGCGCAACGTCTTTTGGTTGGATGGTCGAGGGAACTGTAGTACAGCTGTGATCTTGTCAGGGTCTGGTTGGATGCCGTCTTTCGAAACGACGTGACCTAGTACTTTGATGCTTTTGCTGGCGAATGTGCACTTTTTCGTATTTATCTGAAGGCCAGCCTTGGAAAGACACTGAAGTACCTCGTCTAATCGTTGAAGATGTTGAGTAAAGGTAGATGAAAAAACAACGATATCATCTAAGTAACAGAGGCAGGTCTTCCATTTTAGGCCACGAAGAACAGTATCAATCATCCGCTCAAATGTTGCTGGAGCGTTGCACAGGCCAAAAGGCATTACGTTAAATTCATAAAGCCCGTCCGGCGTAGCAAAGGCGGTTTTTTCTTTGTCAGCCTCGTTCATGGGGATTTGCCAGTAGCCTGATCGTAGGTCAAGGCTCGAGAAGTATTTCGCCCCTTGGAGTGTGTCTAAAGCGTCATCAATTCGAGGCATAGGATATACATCCTTACGTGTGATCTTATTTAGCGCTCGATAGTCAACGCAGAAACGAACAGAGCCATCCTTTTTTCTCACTAAAACGACCGGAGAAGACCAAGAACTGGAAGAGGGCCGTATTATAGTTCGTGATAGCATGTCGCTAACTTCTTTTTCGATGATTCTTCTTTCCGACTGCGATACACGATATGGCCGACGGCGTATCACACCAGAACCGTCGGTCTCAATGCGGTGTACAGCCACGGAAGTGTGGCTCAGTGTTGTGGCACAGCTATCGAAGCAAGCTTTGTGCTTAGCTAAAAGTGCCAATAGCGCTTCAGACTGTGCAGATGTTAGGTCTGAACCGATGACTGCTCGAAAAGAAGAACTCGAACCTGAAGTTGGTACTGATGACGAAGACGGGCAGAGTGCTGCGATGGAGGTCAGTGGAGAGGCGTCTATCGTGGCCACAGTCATCCCCTTGGGCAACAGCATGGATTCTGCACTTGTGTTGCAAACGGGCAGGAGAGCGCGGCCACAGGAAAACCGGAGGAGACAAGAGGCCACGAGAATTCCACGTGAAGTGCAACGAAAATAAGGCGAAACTAGTGCATCACCATCGGCTACTTGGGTAGATGCGACAGCTACCACGTGTTCGTGACCAGGGCGCAGGACACAATCTTCAACGACGAGTAAGCTGGAGATCGAGGGTGACAATGCCGGAATGGGTGCATCCGCTGTATCCGAGATGTGAACGACGTTTTCTTTAAATGATATAACAGCGGAAGCAGAATGTAGAAAGTCCCAACCGAGAATAAGTTCATGAACGCACGTGGGTAATACAATCATTTCGATGTGGTGACGTATGCCATCGATGGAAACGCGAGCCGTACACTGTCCGTCGGGTTGAATCAGCACGTTATTTGCGCCGCGCAACACAGGTCCCACATAAGGTGTTCTGACTTTACGGAGCCGCGAGCACAAGTCACTACGCAAAACAGAAGTGGCGGCACCGGTGTCAACAAGAGCTTGAACAGGAACACCTTCAACAGTCACTGACAACATATTGGCCGGGCGAACAGGAGGTAATTTAGGAGATCGACAGGACGCAGTTTTCCCTCCACAAACTGCAATCCTTAGTTTTCCGGATGTTGATCAGCAAGGTGGGAGATGGGGCGAAGCGGCGAGGCAGAGCGGCGGTAGGGCGAAAGAGATCGTCGTCTAGAGGGACGGGAGTCCTGACGCTGACGCGGGGACGCAGGAGGCGACGGAGACCGGTGCTGCGTGGACGGGTAGAAGTCTGCGCAATAATGATCGGGTCTTCGGATCCGGTCTCGCTCGAAGTCAGTGTAGCCTCGTCGTTCATCCTGCTGGCGGCGACGGCAATAACGGGATATATGTCCACGTATGCCGCAGTAAAAACAGACGGGACGGGATGAACGCCACCCAGGATACGAGGGCGCGACGGGTGCTCTGCCTCCCACAGAAGCCAACTGACCATAGGCGACTTCAGTAGGCCCAGACGTGACGGCAGCGGGTGGTATTGCTGCAATATCGGCGTATGTGGGCGTCGAACGTGTAATTTGAGCAACCGATGCTGTCGGCGCCGTCATGGCTGCCATATCAACGTATGTTGGTAGCGGGCATGCTGATGGAGCGAGAGGTGCTGTTGGTGACGTCATGGCTGCCAGCTCCTGCTTGAACAAGGTTGCGCAGGTCGAAAGGTGGCGCTTGGGCGGATGATCGACTCTGTTCCTGCAGTTGAAGTTCTTCGCGGATGATGGTGCGGATGAGCGCTCGTAAATCCGAGGGAGGAGTAAGGCGAGGATCGCTCTCCTGCTGAAGACGAAGGGACTGCAGCTCGTCTAGGCGCTGGCATGTCGAGGTAATGTCTTCAACCGTGGTAGGGTTGTGAACAGCCATGGCGTTGAATGCGAGCGTGCCTATTCCTTTGAGGATATGGCGAACGCGCTCGGCTTCCGTCATCTCACTGTTCGCACGACGGCAGAGGGCCAAGACATCCTCAATGTACGAAACGTACGACTCGTGCGCGAGTTGAACACGCGCAGCCAGCTTTTGCTTCGCGGATCTCGGAACGGCTGGATGAGCTTGCGAAGATTTGTCGCAGCTTGGTGGTAAAAGCGGACCAATCGACGAAGTCAGTTTGGTGATTAAAATACCAGGTTTTGGCAATACCGGTGAGGTAAAAGGGTACATAAGTCAATTTCTCGGCTTCGGTCCACCGATTGACTGAACTCACGCGGTTGTAAATGTCGAGCCAGTCCTCGACGTCGTCACCGCGGAGACCCGCGAACATGGGTGGTTCGCGCATGGGGCCTGTGACAGTGTACGAAGGAAGGGCAGTCGGTTGAATTGGTGCTGTAGCGTTAGGGCTAGCTGTTTGGTCGGACGACTGCATAGCTGCGGGGGTGGCCATGCGCAAGCGGCGACCGGATCGTAGCTCCAGGTAGAAAACGAAAGCAGGAGGACGTCGGGATCTTGACGAACCTCCACCACTCTGGAAGACGCAGGAAGACCTCACCAGACAAGGGCAGCAGCACCGTTTATTTGGCAGTGTCTGCCTCGGCTCAGAACACCAAGAAGAGGGAAGAGTCGGGATGATGATGATATCTACAAGTGAGAATGATGAAGTACTTGAAATGTGCTTACAATATATATATATTGAGAGAGAAAGAGAGTTCTGACTCAACTCAATTTTTTAGTATATGGAACAAGGATACAATGTTTAATAATATTCTAGAAAAAAAACACAGTGTTACGTAGCAGCATACACTGGGACAACCATATATATGCCTGTTAGACTTATCATAGTATTACCAGCAATCTATGCTATTTACACCTTTGCCAAGCAAATTTATGCATGAATACAATTGCGTCGGTGGTAGCCTTCCCAGTTGTATAGATTTTTATCTTTCATTGAAATTTCGTTCATGTCTAAAACTGCTAAATAATTGATTTTTTACAACAGAGTTGTTATGGTCTCAGTTTGCCGTGCGTCGTAGATAGAAAACTATTATCATCACGAACTGGCACGCGCCCATTCACCGCCCAAGCGCTTTGTACAGATGCTTAACAAGAGAAGATGAAACGTGCGGCCCCTAATCGGTGTTGGCCGCCCGTGTGATCTCCTAATTTTTAGTGGACCAGTGCTGTGAGCACTAGGACATGCCCAATTACTGTGGCACATACACCTTATAGGAGAGAGCAAGCGTAGTGTATAGTATAGTATAGTAGTAGTATAGTATAGTATAGTACAGCAAGGGGTGTAAAAGAGACAGGTGAGAAGGCAAAAGCACAGCCAAGCCAGGAACAGTTCGGTGCCCAGCAGCACTGCTGTCACCTAGCCATGCGCGAATTAGTGGAAGCAGCGCTAATTTTTAACAGCGAGGCTCTTTAAGGTAGGTCAACACCTTCGAGAAAAACTTTTACAATTTTGGTCCAAAAGTTATAATTATGGTTTTGGATTGTAGGGCTTCGGTAAATTTAAGCTTTAAGATTATGAAATAGATAAATATCGAAAACATAAAATTTATAAAAATCAAAATGTGCCAAAATATGCATGTTGCGCCAACAGTCATAACTAAAAAACTCTTGTTGCAATTCAAACGCAACTTGGCAACTACGTAGTGAGCACAACATTCTGTGCATCTAACCTCCACGATCATCATATCTCTAAGCTTGGGTGCGTTATCGTAAAAATACTGAAAAAGTTGATATTTGGCAGGTTTGCTTTGTACACAGTTGGCCACTGTACAAAAAGTTACCACTAGTTTTCAATAATTCTGCTTGAATGCACAGCTCCACCTATAAAGAAACAGCACAAAAAAATTTATGCGAAAATATTTATTAGAAAGACGGTTATCATTGTTCGCGTAACTGCAGGAAGCAAAAAATCTCATTTTGAGAAAAATGGCTTTAAAGATTTCAACAGAATGTCTATGAAACAAAGAAACATTCAATAGTCCTGAAATTCACTAGGCTTATAGCTTGGGACCTCTTTTGAAGCGGCACAATCTTCTTTTGAGCGAGATGAAGCACACATTTTTTTCCTAGCTCGTTTCATGTCTCCAGCTGACTCTCATCCCCGTGTTCCACAGTGGGTCCACACTTGGAATATTGATCCCTAACTTGCGTAAATGCTTCTGTTTCGTTCTATACTTCGCCATGTTTCATGACGTACTATAACTTTCTCCTTGTAAAGCCAGAACTAAGTACAAGAGCTCGAAATGGCACACAAAAAAGAACACAGACTGCCGAGTGAGAGCACGCGCAACTTAAACAATAGAGTGCCGCATCAGAGTAGAGGAAATTTAAAAATAAATTGAAAACATCATGTTCCACAAGCTTTAGAATGTTCTTAAACACCTTAGCATTACGTAATATGTAAGCGAACAACATTTATGACGAGATGGTAGAATCCTTCAGTTTCGGATGTGTCCAGCAGGTGTTGACAAAATGGTCATAACTTTCAAATGGCTGAATATAACTGCATTATTTTTTTCTAAATCTTCTTGAATGGACAGGGAACTTGAAAACAAAAAAATCCCAACAACTCAATTTTTTTTCAAAAAATGCGTTTTTGAAGGTGGTGACCTACCTTAAGAAGACCGGTAAAAGTTTGGTGTCCGCAGAAAACCGCCACGGTTGGTGTGCGCCACAGGCATTGGGCAAGCCCCACTACCGAGTACAGCAGGTGCGAGCATTAAACGAAAACTCTGCTCGGGGAAGTGGAGCACGCGAAACACGTGAAGGTGAGTGAAAGAGATGGAAAGAAAAACAAAAAGAAAATAGAGAGAAAAAGAGACAAATATAGTGATAAATAGAAAGAGAAATTAGGGAGAAGAAAGAGATAGAAATAGACACGAAGAACAGATAGAAACATGAAAGAGCAAGCCAGTAAAAGAAAGAAAAAGAGAAATATATAGCAACAGAGAACGAGAGGGACAGAGAGATAGAAAAGACATAGGAAGAAACAGGAAGTGATAAATACTGAGAGAGAAAGAAAGGGAAGAAAGTGAAAGAAGGATGGAAATAACGAGAAAAAGAAAGAAATGGAGAAAGAAATAGAAAAAAACATGGTTGATCGCTCCGTCATAGGAATCGGTATAACACGAAAGTGAAGCGTGTCCTTACTCTAGTTGAATGTTTTCTGTAGTACATTGATATGAGAGCTTGCACAATGTCTATGGGTGTTTGGCAGTTATAGCTCCCCGTTTAACGTGGATGCATCCACGTTGACGCTTGGTGGTACATCTGTATCCCGACATCTAATATGTCCATGATCAATGATTAAACAAACACTTGTGGTCATAGATGCTTCTAGTAGCTGTACGGTGAGAGCGGAATCAAAGAAAGCGGTGTGGCAGCCAGAAGAGCATCACTGATTGGATGCCGGACTTAGGCTAAGCGGCATGTTAGAGTTACTGAACGCCACTGCCTGACCAGAGGGAAATGCAACGCGCGTCTTGTCTTCCCCGTGGGCTGGCTGGAATTTTTCGCGGGGCGAGCGTTGGGAACGCGGAGTTACGGCAACGCTCAATAGCCATGCGAAGCAGTCGCGCTACACTCTAGTCGCGCGTCGCATACCTATTTTTGGTATGGATGGATGCTATGAGCGAGGCCGACGCTGTGGGTCAGGTCGCCACCTGGCAGTGTGTTAGTGCGTCCACTCATTTGCAATTCTCCTATTGGAAACGTGCCGAATGAGACGGACGCGTAGAAACGACGCTTTGAAAAAAACTAATCGCGGATTTCACGGTCATGACGCATTACTTCACTTTAGCAAGATCACTGCGAGATGACGTTTGTAATGTTTTCACAGTATGCGGCCGTGGCGCAATGGATAGCGTGCACGGCATCGCTTGTCGCGGACCAAGAGGTCGGAGGTTCGACTCCCGTTGGCGGAACTTTTTTCTTTGTCTTATGATCGTGTATTTTTTCACGTTACTTCCGTGACGGAAATACGTCACTGAAGTCTTGGTGGACCGGCATAAAACACTTTCCCGTGTTAAAAAGAGACATACAAGAAAAAGACACGAGAAACAGATAGAGCGTGCACGGCATCGCTTGTCGCGGACCAAGAGGTCGGAAATTCGACTCCCGTTGGCGGAACTTTTTTTCTTTGTCTTCTGATCATGTGTATTTTTTCACGTCACTTCCGTGACGGAAATGCGTCACTGAAGTCTTGGTGGAGCCCGGCATAAAACACTTTCGTGTTACAAAGAGAGATACAACAAAGAGACACGAGAAACAGATAGCAAGAGAAGAACAAAAAGAAGAAAGTAAAGAGAAACAAGGAAGGGCACCCAGCTCCGCTATTCCATCAAGGTTGATACCGTTACTGCGACGCCGCCATAATTTTTTGTAATTTAGGTAACAATGCCTGCACCTTTTCTATTCCGTTATCATAGGCGTGCGGGCTGCGTTGCAACGAACGTTCGCCCCCCCCTCCCCGTGAAGGGGAACCCTGCGCACGCTTATGTCCGGTAATTATTCTAACAATTGCTTGCAAGTATACAAGTTTTCATAAATTATCTTTCGCATTCTTTGCTCCTAGTCGAAATACTGTTTCTAGCGTGTTATTTTGGTCCATACTGTTATTATGTTACTCTAATATTTAACTTGCCAACCTCAAGTTTTTATTTAAAAAAGCAACAATTTGTTGTATCACAGGCATGCTACATTGTTTATACTCATTCTATTTGTATTTGCAGCATAGTTTGAAAGTGCCGGAGGGCCTGCCAAACAAGTGCGCCAATGGAAACTATGTAACCACAATATTTTAAAAATAAATGCTACATCGAATTCTTTCCTCCCGCATTGATCATAAGGTGTTTATGACTGATCGAAATTTTCTGGGTCACAGTCACAGCACCTGCTCATAACTCTTAGTCACAAATGACGCCAAATTGATTCATCACGTAATGACCACTGATGTACAACTACGGAAAAAGAAAGAGAATACTGTAGCTTCAGTAGGGGTATATTGCCTGGCCATTGGTTATTCGACATTCATGAGAAGTGTTCGTTGTGCAATGAAATAAGCTGCTTGTTAGGCCGACGTTACAAATCGGCAAAATCTCGCTGCGTTCAAGTGGCGTATGCACACTGAACAGCGCATTACTAGACTGAACAGTACCTAAAATTTCTTTCTTTTTTTAATTAGCAGGACAGTGTCTGATTATTAACGTAATTCAGGAAGGCTAGCCGCCAATCTCATCTGCAGCGGCTACACATAGTAGCTGGTGAGAT
>JALIZH010008245.1:0-19154 GCA_030522465.1 Rhipicephalus appendiculatus | reverse complement strand
CATGAGAGGTCGCCTTCACACAAACGCAGACGCCTTAAAGGCCAACTGCAACGAAATTGTGCACACCTCAAAAAGCCGATTTATAGGCAGTCCAGCTGAAGATAATGCTACCTGCCAAATTTCACCTTCGAAATGCAAGTGGTTACCTATGAAAAAAGCTCGCCAACAACGCAATTTTTCATACCGAAACTAGAAAAAACGACGCCATTACAGCTCGCCGGAAGTGACGTAGTCAACAGCCCGATGACAGACCGACCGATGCCGGCAAATCGTCTGCTCTGCGCTCCGAACATGGCTCCGATGTATGCGCTTCGCGGCCGCGCCCCAGGGTTTTCTCTTCAGATGGTAACGAAGAAATTAACTATTCAAAAACATGCACAGGGAAGGAAACACGGATACATAGTAATAAAAGTTCGTTTAAGCGTTTGTCTAAATAACTGCTGCCCGCTTTGCGCCTACCGTCTCGTCCTGCTGTCTTGGAGAACTCGCTGGTTTACAATAAATGATGCTGCTGGTTTACGCTTCGGGTATTCTCGCTTCGTTGATTGACTACGGATGGAAAGACGGCGTTGTTTTCGATACCGATGCTCGGTTTGGCACTCTCCCATGTCTAACGAAAACGTCCGTGCATTTCTGTAAACACTTCTGTGACTGCCCTCGAAGCTTTTGCATTAAACCACTAACGTAGCACAATATCGTTTTCTTAAAATACATTTACGTGCTTGAAATGCTTTGAACCGAGCACGACTACATTTCTATCGAACTTCACTGCTGTGACTACTCGCAACGAGAAGCGGGCCGATCAGCATTTGGAGCTTTCATTACTCGCGCCTAGATGGCGCAGCTAGTCCAGCGCTTCGCGGGGCGTCGTTTATGTTCCAGTAGCCTACGGAACATATGTTCCAGTAGCCTACGGCTCCGCATTTCGCATTACAAAAGAATGCACATCTTCTGAATCAGCCGCTCGTAAAGGGGCGTCACGCAGAAAAGGAAGGGATGCGGCAGCAGGGAGTTCTGCTACAGTGGCTAGTTCTGCTCACGAGCGGTGGTGAGCTGCAATTGACGTCATTTCCGTTTTTGTCCGATTTGCCCAGGCACACCGCTAGGGCTCCGCGTCGTCTGCTAGTTGACAATTAGAGCACCGATTATAAATGAAATACGCGATTGCAAGCTTTTTCACTGCCGTTATCATTGCTTACCCAACATATACTACACATTCCGAGCCAATTCTGCCCAAGTCAGATTTCGTTGCAGTTGGCCTTTAAGTCTGGCGTTCTGAATCGAGAGGAAGCGTGGAATGAGGTCAAAATGATTTCCTTTTGTTTGATTTCTTTTCTACCTTTGTGTAGTGTTAGTGTAGCGTATTTTGTATGCTGTTATGTTACAATGAAGGGCGTAGAGAACTTTCTCACTGACTCCCTTGTTGTCGGAAGCTCTACGGTTTGCTTGCTTAGCTTGATTATAATGTTCTTTTAATTCCAAATGGAATTACATGTGAGAGTTACTGGGTGCTTGTCTGGAGTAGTGTGCACATTGTTTCCTTGGGCTTACGCTATTTATATATCGGCAGTCAGATGAATGATTTGTAGAATCTGGGTCTGGCGATGAGAGTGGCATGCGCGTGGAGCTTGTCCCATTGTGTGTGGCTGACAAGGGTCGTTTCTTGGAGCTTGTCACCCATTTTCTGCGAAGTCGTATGCAGAGGCCTGCTCCTGGAGAGGCCTGCCTGTTGGACAAAGCCCTTTGAGAGAGCAAGAACCCTTCCCGGAACATCGCGGACATCGATCCGGCCGAGCTGCATGGAACAACTCGACCTCCCGATGTATCATCTGGCGGCGGGGGGTGCTGTTGTGCCTCGCACAATTACCACCTTGACATCGTCCTTCGAAAGGCGGCGGATACCGAGAATCGTGGGCTCTTCGCCTTGCCCGACGCTAGTCGTCGTTCGCCCGCTCGTCTCGGCGACCGCGAGCAACATTCCGGAGCAGGGTGCGGTGGACAAACAATAGCGCTCAGCGCACCAGCAGTGTCGACTCGTTGGCCCCGTGCAGGTGCCAGCTGTATGGCCCATCCTATCCAGGGGCGTCCTGAACGAGTTGTCAATACCCCGAAAGGGTTATGCAGGTGTCTACTCGCTGACGCAGTGCCGATGTCAACTTTCTGACCTCACCTGTCTTCGTGCGTCGTCAACGAGATGCCATTTCCCCGAAATGTCCTTCTGGGGAATCTTCAACCAACCGACGTCAACTGACCTTTGGAGGCACGGGCGTGGTCGTTCTTATGCTCCTCCCAGTCCTGCAGGATTGGAGGACTCCTGGCCACGGCGTGGAGAGGAGAATGTGGGGGGTGGACCCCAACCTTCGGATTTAAAGGGGTACTGACACAAAATTTCGCGGCCGAGATAGCCTGCTGGATCGATTCCCGTGTACATGCGTGTACCATCTGCGAAATATCGACAGAGAATAAAGCTTGGAAGGTATTTTATATGAATTTTGAAGTTCGCGTGCGCGATCCAGCATTCTAGGCCGCACCTGGCGGCATTGACACCCTCGGAGGTGACCCGAGGTGACCCCCCTTACTTCCACTACACAACAGGTTATGATGACGTCGTAGGCGCCATTTCTGTTTTGGCGCGCTCGCCACTGCGCTGTTGGTGACTGCTCGGCGGCTGCTCGCGAGTGTGTGGTCGCGGCCAAGAGGAGGCGCTGCCGCGGCGCACGCGTTGAAAGTTTTGTGTTTGGCGACACTACAGCTTTCCCGTTTCCTGCTCCCAAGGACTTCTTGATTTCCCTGTGCTGCCTGGTCTGCAGTGACAGGCCACAATGCCGAAATCCTTCTGCGCTGTTTCCTTCTGCACGTCGAAGTCGGGATCAGGCGTATCGCTGCATACGTTTCCCCGCGACGAACCTCGGCCCTCGGCGGCAGAAGTGGATCGAGTTCGTGTGCGCTTGTGGACGTCAGGAGTATCAGGACTGGTCCCCCCGTGCAGAACAGTCGCGTTTGCGGGCTCCATTTCGAAGCGCATTGCTTTAACACAAAGGCGCCGGATTTGGCGTACATGGGTCTTCCGACTCGACCCTGTGCATCGCTCACGTCTGGTGCTGTGGTGTTACCTAGCTTTTTTCGGCACCAACTTGAAGGGCATCACAATGTTGTCGAGTGATTCAATCGGATATTGAACGTCGAAAAAGCGAACGTCCTGCAGAACATTTGTGCACGAATGGGTCGGGTCTTACCATTGTACATTGCCGACGCGAGGTTCATCTTGGTCGTCGTCGCTGGTATCGCTGCCGCTTCCCGACGAAGCACTCCTCGCCAGCGGGTCAAACCTGAAGTGATTCGCCACGTCGAAAATTCCTTCCAACCCCGCCATCAGACGACGATGAGCCCGACGACGACAGCGAGGACGATAACGGCGACGACATCACGCAGCATGTGTGGCAAGCGAATGCCAGCAGACGATGCAGACCGCGCGGGAGCGCGTCACTGTTCTGTGTGCTCACGCGACCGAGCGTTTCACTCGCTAGGTGGTGATAGTTGCACCCGGCGGCTTGTCGTTTCTGGAGCTCTGTCAAACCGAAACTGAGGCTGTGTAGGTAATGAGGAGCTTGTAATTAATTATCTGTCGCGCGCTGCAGCAAACGATGTGCCGTGTTATGACTAACAGGCCCCCAGCAACACATTGCAGCAAAAAAACGCGGGGCGAAAATTTTTGTGTCAGGACTCTTTTAATGCGGCGCACCGGAGAGCGCCGGAGTTGTTCACAAGTTGTTGATGAGCTGTTCTTGAGCTGTTCTTGTCTGATCATTGCGATCACACGATGTAAATATTGTACATAAAGCTTTTTCTCTCTTCAAGTCGTCATGATGAATGCACCGGGCACGTAACCCACTCGAGGTCCCACCGGCTACGCTACCCGAATCACGCCGGTGGTTCGCGGCGCTGGGAGCCGCGACACCAATTTCGAAACAACATGTACCTTAAGTCTACCGTCATTGGTTGGCAAGATAAAGTTTTGCGTCAGAAAACAGGCGTTTGCATCGAATCAAAAGTTGCACCCGTTTTAAGCGATATTTTTTTTAGCCGCGTTAACCGGAAACTCAGCCGCTGCCTTGGTGATGGTATCCGCTTTGTCTGTAGGTATATGGATGATTACCTGGTTATTTTTGATCACAACCACAATTACAGCCAGTTTACCGACAGCAGTGTAAAATGTTTTCAAGATTGTGGGCATGGCCTACGGTTCACCACCGAATTAATGGAGCAGGAGCAGCTGCGGTATCTTGATTTACGCCTGCTGTTCACTGCACAGCATGTATGCTGGAAGTACCAACCCAGATCTAAAAAAAACGCTGTTGCATGGTAATTCAGCCCACTGAAAACTCATCAAAAACGGCATTATTTTTTCTACTTTGTGTTCTTCACTCAAAAAGTCATGTCATCATCAGGTTCAAGATAGCTTCAATAGCCAGCTCCTTAGGCTGAAGACGGCCGGTTATGGCAACGCCGGGATCACCACCGCATGTAATAAGCTCATTAAATGGGTCAAAAAAGACAACGCGGGAGCCAGTGATGAGCGCAAAAATTGCGCCAGCAAATTCTCTGTTGTGCCATATCTGCATCGCTTTTCGCATGGTCTAAAAAATGTTTCTAACCGGTACCAGGTTGATTTGGTGTTTTCCGCCCCCCCAGAAGATTGGAAGGATTTGCCCACTTATCATAAAAAAAGCACGTTCATCTGTAAAAGCTGGATGTAAAACTAATCATGTCCACAGCTTCATACATTGCGAGATAGGTACTGTATATATGATTCCTTTGTCGTGCGGTAAAGTATATGTTGGACAAAGTGGGAGGTGCATCAACATTAGACTGCATGAACACCCACGCTCGCTCTCCTCCTTTAATGCTACTTCGTATCATCTAGCCAACCATTGCCGTTGGTGTGGATGTAATCCACATTTTATTGACACTGTCATTCTTTCACGTCATCATATTAAAACGACAAGAGAAATAATAGAAGGTTTTCACATCAACAAATTAAAAGAGAAATGCATCAGTCAAGCTTCTATTGACCTTTCATCTAAAGAATTAGATTATCTCAAGCAGACGTGCATAGTATAGTTCTGCGTCGTACTGTTTTTATCCACTGTATATTTTTATGCTGTGTATGATTTCCACGAGGCCGTCTTCCTGCTGATACCGCCCTGAAGTGGTTCACGTGTCACCTCTGATGACAATGATTTGGACGATGCTGGATATATAAGTGGCGTTTTTTCCAATAAAATTTTAGTTGTGAGTACAGCGCATGTCCTGTCTTTTCTCGTCCTTGTCTTCGTTCTAGCGCTGCCCCATATAATTCTTCTCGCTAATTTGATAGTACTCTATATTATAGTTCTACACTTATATATTCCCTAGATGACCGATTAATTCATTTTCCTTCATCTAAATTTAAAATTTTTCCCTTATATCAACCGCCGGTTTAATGGTCAATCCCCCGTAGTGGGTACGAGCCAAATGTAAAGGGTCAAGCAAGCAAGCAAGTTTACAACGGACTCTATGAAGGCCACTCCTCCAGCTTAGGGTGTGACTGTGCTGCGTGTTCCATGCAGGCCTGCCCCGTTTCTTATTAGTGCTTCATACAAACAAAGCTCGCAGCGCCAATGACATTATTGCGATGTGCATAAGATACTACAGATGTCTTCGTTCTCTTAAACTGTGTCTTGTGTCACTTGTAGTTCGCTCTTTGTGGCGTTTCCTTACCATAAGCGCATTGCCAAGCCAACATGAACCAACCATTACTGCGTCGCATTACTGCATCGCATCACTGCTACAAACGAATTCAACAGAGTTTTGGCTCACATCGTCGAGCGCTAGCGAATTGCATTCCGATTAGGTGCACGGAAAGAATAAGAACTTTAACGGTCTCTTCAGACTTATCAGTCTTCAGACTCCCAGACCTAACTTCAGACTTGCGGTCTTTTCGGCACGCCAAAAAATGCGGAGGACCCAAATATGAAGATTCTGTGTGATATAAAGATTCCGTACTTAGAGATGGTCATCCTACAGTTCTTTCGATATTCGTTGCACTATCGAATCGATCATATTGCCCGATCAAATACCTTGCAGCAGTTAACCGAGTGCGTTCAAGAGCTTTATATCATGTACAATAGGATGGATTGCAGACAATGCAGGCGCATTCATGTAGGAGGCTTAGTATGTATGCTTTGTCTGCAGCTTTTCAAACGTTACTTCCACGTTCTGGAGATTCCACTGAAAAAAATCTAGTGAAGCTCTGGCCTTACGTACACTGCTGTAAATATTCTCATGTATAATGCACCCTCAGATAAAACCACTCCAAGATACTTACCAGATGATTTCTGCTAAACAGCTAGATTACCTACTTTGTAGAAGTTAAGATGATACCTAATTTTTTTCATGACGTTGACAATTACGGATTTACTAGTATTGAATACCATTTCCTTTCGTTTATACCACTCTTCAATACAATAGTCTTGCTGCAGCTGAATGCAGCCCATCTCACTGGCCACACCAGCCAACAGACCTAGAGTTGACTTGGTTTCTATACGGACAAGCACGCGAGCACAGGCGACCACGCCCTCTAGGTCAAATCACAGGACAGGAGGCGCGCAGCCCAACTCGGGCAAAAGGGAAGCGGCCAACAATCTTTAAAGCGCGCACTTTGGCCCTTTGCGCTATCTCGCGGGTGATAGCGAACGAGGCTCTGCCACGCTGAAGCACCTCAGAGATCTGCGTATGACCAACGGTTAATGATCTATATAAATAGCTCGTTGTTACAATGCTGGAGGATGCATGCCCGCATGGTTGGCCCCCGTATTCACAAACGAGCCTCAACTCGACTTTCGTCCTTCACTTCACCGAGTGAGTGCAGCGCCACTGCTCGACTGAAAATGACGCTGCGCTTCTCAAGAATCGTTGCAGGTTATCGCTGATATGCAGCGATTTATTCTACCCAGAGACGGCGCCCCCATCGACTTTCTCAAGTCAATGTGAAACGTTGAGTGAAGGGACGTTCTAGAATACGGGGGTGAGTCGATTAACGCTTCGTGCTTCGGAGCGATAGAGCGCAGGTTCGAATCACCGGTCGCGCGATTCCGAAAAATTCTCTTTTCAACCAGGGTTGCTCGGTATTGCTACCTTTTTAAGCCTGTGGCGGTAGAAAAAGTGGCTTAGCTTGCGAAGTCGGCCTTGATAAAACAACTCTAGGATCGCATAGTGTGTCACAACCTCACAAAACCCAGAGGCGCAGTAAAGGTCAAGCGGTTAGAAACGCCGTATGCGACCGTGATTATTGCAACGAAGTCGGTAGATACCTTGACAATTTGTGCAATAAACATACACTCGCCAAGGTAAAAAATAAAGACAGGCATTGACGTTTCGGGCCCCGTACGGGTCCCTTGATCACAATGAAGATGTTAGCATGGGCATGCGGCTATTTATGGGTCAGGTGGCGCAGTGTGCGGGTGTATATCTCGGGTAGATTGCCCTTTGTCCTGTTTATCGTGCGGTTAGTCGACTGAATATAAAATGATTCCAAAAGCAGACGCGCAGATAAATGTCTTTCCGTTGCGATGATAGCTGCTGCGTCCCAGTCATTACGGTGGCCAGTTTGATTGTGATGTTCCGCCAAGGCGTTCGCAGTTGTGTGGCCCTTGGCGACGTCGTTTTTGTGTTGTTTCAAACGCCGTTTGAAATTCCCGCTCTCGCCGATATACGAAACGTCACAATCCCCGCACGGTATCTTATAGATAACTCCCGGGAAGTCCTTACGCTCCAGAGGGTCCTTTGCGTGAACAAGCTGTTGTCGTAGTTTTCCAGTAGGCACGTGGGCTATTTGAATACCATAGCCTTTGAAAATTCTTGCTAGAGCCTCGCTGGTTCCCGCTGTGTACGGAATCGCAGCGCGCTTTGCCCTTTCTTTTTCATTCGCCCTTTCACGGCGGGGCTTGGCTGCATTGCGCTCCTGGGTCCTGAGCAGTTGTTCAGGGTAACCATTCAAAACAAGGTCCCTTCTCACAATCTGCAGCTCCTCTGTACGTTTCCTAGGGCTGGAGCAGACGTTTCCTAGGGCTGGAGCAGAGTGAGAAGGGACCTTGTTTTGAATGGTTACCCTGAACAACTGCTCAGGACCCAGGAGCGCAATGCAGCCAAGCCCCGCCGTGAAACGGCGAATGAAAAAGAAAGGGCAAAGCGCGCTGCGATTCCGTACACAGCGGGAACCAGCGAGGCTCTAGCAAGAATTTTCAAAGGCTATGGTATTCAAATAGCCCACGTGCCTACTGGAAAACTACGACAACAGCTTGTTCACGCAAAGGACCCTCTGGAGCGTAAGGACTTCCCGGGAGTTATCTATAAGATACCGTGCGGGGATTGTGACGTTTCGTATATCGGCGAGAGCGGGAATTTCAAACGGCGTTTGAAACAACACAAAAACGACGTCGCCAAGGGCCACACAACTGCGAACGCCTTGGCGGAACATCACAATCAAACTGGCCACCGTAATGACTGGGACGCAGCAGCTATCATCGCAACGGAAAGACATTTATCTGCGCGTCTGCTTTTGGAATCATTTTATATTCAGTCGACTAACCGCACGATAAACAGGACAAAGGGCAATCTACCCGAGATATACACCCGCACACTGCGCCACCTGACCCATAAATAGCCGCATGCCCATGCTAACATCTTCATTGTGATCAAGGGACCCGTACGGGGCCCGAAACGTCAATGCCTGTCTTTATTTTTTACCTTGGCGAGTGTATGTTTATTGCACAAGTATGATTCCTCGCCAGACGATTGTTCGTCAAACGCTTGATTATACCTTGACAATGTAAGAGAATCCATGTTCACTTTTTTCAAGGTTTTTTAAAGGCCTTGCATAAAAGCACTAATCAGCCACTAACCACTGGGACTCCTTCAGAATTCGTAAGTGTGGTTCACCTTCATGCACATTGTGTATACGAATGTCATCTATGCGGTAATAGTAACCACTGAAGCCTGTGGTTTATTCATTTATTTATTTACGTTATCGTCAGGGCGAACAAAACCATTACAAATAGGGTGGGAAATGTTAACGGTTGTTCAGGAAAAGTAGAAGAGCAATTACAAATTAAAGAGAATAGATGTTGAAACAATGCTTAGTTATCGCAGGCTCCAGGCATAATCTGTTAGTGGCGTCTTGACGTATGACGCGTCCTAATTGCAGGCGATGGAGGGGGAAGGCGAATCCACTCGGCACTGGTCATCGGCAGAAAGGAGTGAAAACTTTATGCTGATATTCAAGACGGGGCGATATATATATATATATGAAGGTTCTGAAAAAAGTTCCTGTTTAGGGGAAATATTTTGGTTGATATCACTAGAGGCCCGATTTTTAGGCGCTAAAAAGGCGCGTTTTAGGCGCCAAAAATAGACAGGCAAAACACCGTTATAGGCTTCCAAAATCGTAAGTACAGGCACAATAAATGTTTACATAAATTCAAAATATTTAAAACAAGGACGTACGCGACCTGCATTTACGACAAGAAAGCAAAAACGTTATTCTTTATGATGGCACAAAGGCGCCAACGGTTGAACATAGCCATGCAATTGTCATTTTTCCTGCATGGTTCCTAGAACACAGTCTCTCCTTTTATTCTGTATCATGGTGAGTCAAGTGTCCTACGTGGAATCAACACACCCCTGGCTCTCTTTATTTTCGGCATGCACAAAAGCAAAAAGTTAGACCGCTAAAAGACCAGAAGGGAGGGATCCCTCGTATTAGCCGAGTCTAATCACGTAGGGTCAGTTGCTCCTCTGTCGGTGAACACCTTTAATGGGCCCGTCACCAGGTCTGATTAACTTGAGCTGACAAGTGTTTTGCGTGTACTGGACGCTCACGGTCACGTCTGCCAAGATTTGCAACGCTACTCGCCGCGGAAAGATGCGAAATTTCAAAATGAAGGCCGCTTGCCCTTCTCGCAGGCGCGCGACCCAAGATGGAGGGGGTTGACCTACTACAAGGAATGTTCCTGCGTAGTTATCTGAGCTCTGACTTCACTCCTCTACGTAGAAATTGGTGCTCTGACATGGCTCGCAGTAGCGCGTGACACTGCGAGAATTATTTGAGGCGACATGTGTAGTTTGTGTAATCTGTTGCTTGAATAGATGAATGAAAGTTGAGAGAAATAAAGCACACAAACGGAATGTGTGTGCATTTTTACTTATTACTTCGAATCGGAGCGAGATGTTACACTAATCTGCATACATTTCGTATGCGTTCGTGTTTTCGCCGTTCCCGCGTTGCGCCGGCGGCAAAACGCTTGGCGTGTTTTTAGTGCATCATCCCTAACAGCAGTTGCGGCTGTGCGACGCGGTGTATCGCGGTAAAGATACATGATCCGTGCCAACCTCTCCAAACGTGCGCGGACTGAGGGGATTCATCCCACAGAAACAGGTAGTATACTACAGAGAACGCCGAAACGACACAACACCGCTCGTGCGCACGACGTGGCTCAGGCACGTCATGCGCACGTACCATGCGTGCGCATGACGCCTCCTCGCATCATGATTTCGCGCCTCGTAATGAGCCAACCTGAAAAATTATTTTGGTCCAACGCTCTTCATTGGGCACGCAACTTCCAGTGTCTAACTACAATTTCTCATGTCACCTGGTGAAGGGCCCTTTGACAAAGTAAATTACAAAGAAAACCAAAGCTGCGTGAACATCACATTTTTCTTACTTTTGATCTACTCTCTTTTCCTCTGGCGTCGCTCCACGGTTTCACATTCGTTCGCCACCTTTTCGCGGCTGCACAGATGGACCTCCTATTTTCTGCCCACTGCCACACCCATGTCTTCAAGATGGTTCACTTCCTTGAGGACACTGGAATGGACAAACGGCTGTAGAAGTCACCCACCGCATCATCGGCTATGGACGCCACCCTCATCTTCCCATCTTTATTTCCCTCTCCCTATTCCATTGCAGACGGTGAGACGTGCTCCCATTTAGGGTTGCAGAAATAGCGTCTTTTCTTCTCCTGAACCTCTCGTCCTCCAGCCGCTCGCGACATGTCAACGCGTCGGCGTAAGGTGGCCGGCGCGTCCCATTTTATGGCTGCTGGCGGTTGCATTCCAGAAGTTGGTTGAACTAGAGGGTAGTTTCAACCCCATTGTGTTCCTAAAAGTCAATGTTGCCCGGTAACATCAATAACGGCCTCAAACTGCACTCGAAAGAGAAATTCGAGCTTAAAAAGTGTTCATATAGGCACCGATTAGGAAAATAGCAATTTATAGGCACTTATGGGCATTAAGGCACGAACGCCGAAAATAAGCATTTATAGGCACTATAAAAACACTATAAAAGCCCTTCTTAACCTCTAATTCGTGTTCATATATCAATGTGGTACACTCTAAGAAAAAGAAGAGTCAAAAGAGGATTACGAAGCCATGATTCTCTTCGGATATTCACTTGACCCCTTTTGGATGGTAGACGCAGAGAAAGAGAGTTGGCAATTCGAGAGGAGTTACAGAACTCTCGTGAAGCGCGTTGCGATTGGCTTCCGTTTTGAAGGCGCCGCCGTATACGCCATACATGTTGCGCGTTTGCCGTTCGGCGCCGTTGGGACGGGCACTCTCTCTCGCACTGGCGCCAGGGAGCCTGCGCGCCAGGCCAGCCGCGCGGCGCCTCCGCCTGCCTTGGCCTTTCCGCCTGCTCTCTCTTCTCCTCCGCCTTTTGGAATGCGTTGCGCTGGTCGTGCTGGTCGCGCCGTCGCGCGTCTCGTAGTTTTGAGTTCGAGCGAACATGCGTATTTGCAGTGGCGGTCACGCCAGGTTCCGTGCTCGAAGTGACGCTTGTAGTGAGGAATATTCTTGAAGTTGCGGACACGGACTACGTGCGCCTCTTAACGGTGAGTGTACTGCTTTCGTAGGTACTAATTACACAGCTTAAGCTGGGCGTCTGCAGCAGCTCTGCGGAAGTAGGCTGCCAGCCATATCAAACTGTAGCCTGCGTCCGCGATGCTGTTGCAGGATGTTCAATTAAAACAGTCACTTAACGAATTGAGACCGCTATGCGCGTTGTTGTGTAAGTGATTGCATGGCATCAAGGGGCGATTACTTTCTGATCGCACATTGTGTCTGAACTGCTGAAAGTGCTTGATATGGTTTTGAGATGCGCTTTAGTCAACGTCATAATAACATTTCCATCGATAATCGAGTGTGCAGCCTGCTTCCACGCGTGGAAACGTGAAAAAAAAAAAGTCTGTGGGCAGAGACGCACTGCATATAATGACGTTCGGCTTTACAACAGAATCGAGTGAATGTGACAGTGGGAGCTATGTGTGGTAATTCTAACACGCCATGTCTCATGTCGACGTAGACGGCGTCCGCGTGCGTTGCTGTCGTTCGGGCGCTCGTACAACTGAGTATTTAAGAATGGGTTACGTTTGTAGAACACGCTGTCAGTAACCGCTCACGGCGTGCCCCCTACTGCCGGAGGATGCGCTTGGTTGTGCCAATATGCCGGCGCAAAGCCGGGCTTATTCTGGAAGCACTTTTTGAAGCGACTTATCAGAAAAGGAGGGCCTTCATTCACTGCATAACAGTGCCTATCGCGAAATGCGGTTCCCGCCTTCTATTACGTGAAAATTTCGTTTCGTTACGAAATTATTTAAAACGAAACACTCGTGTCAGATGTGTGTACAGTAACGGTGTGTTGAACAAAGGGTGGTTTAAATAAAACTAATCAGTCTGTGTGTTTGTGTGTTGGTTATTCCCAGGTCAACGAAGGTGTCGTTATGGTCTGGCGCTTCACCACTAGTGATAGGAAAATCAGCGGCGGCGTTCGTAATGTCAACGAGGCACTCGGCTTTACATTTCCTTTGGTTGGACAAGACGACGTAGGAAAAGAGGTGAGTGGCACCCACGCAAAGGAGCCTAAAACAATTGCGTTTGTTGTTTAAAAAAAAACTCACATCATCTTGTGCTGCAAGTTTGTCACCAATGTTTTACACGATAACGGCAGAAAACACGGTTCCTTACTATGCCTCTTTGCATTTGTTTTGTTCTGAGCCTTCATTATGTCTGTGTAATCACTTATTGTGTAGGTATTGCAAAATCTTACTATGATTCCGTTTTCTCATTATGATATCACGTTCTTCTTTTCAGGTATCATTTTTCATGGCTGCTCACGCTGAAGAGGAGCGACAACATAGCAAGTCACAAGTCTGATTCCTCCAGCCTTCACGACGTTTTGATTCTTAATCATAATGAATAAATATGGAAACATGATACCGATATCTGCTGTTTATTTTGCACGACATGGCACTATGCACATCACAGTCACACATTTTGGTTGATTATACTCATACAAGCATGTAAATGAGAAATACCTCAACTGCTTCAACTTTACTAGAAATGGTGTGTTTTGAGGAGTTTTATTAAAAGAATGCTAAAATTGAACTATCCTTTTCTTGCAGTCGCTGGGCACAACGGCATGTATTAATGGAGTTGCTTAAAATGAATACTTCGCTATTTCCAGCAGCAGTCGCGCAAAAGTAGAGCATGGGTCAATTTAGTGGCTTAAAATAGCCGTAGAGTCGCTTGACGCTTCGGTGGGTGTCAATTGACCCGCGTAGGAGCGTCACCGGCAAGAGTCGTCTGACTCCCTCAGAAGTGGTAGTGTGGTCCTTCGCATAAGAGTCCTCCCACTCCTCTTAAGAGGGTCCGGGGACTCTCCTGAGCGCGCCGACTCTGACCCACCAAGAGAGTCAACGTGTCTCTCCAAAGAGAGTCGTATACGTGGCAAGTCAGAACTCTCCGAAAAGAGTCAGGTATACTCTTGTTTTTCTTAGAGTGTACGATAGGAACGCAAGGAACAAAATAGGCATTTGCCTATAATCCGGTCTGTAGATATCACCTTAATCAACACCAACAGGTAATGAAGCCAAGGAAGGTATAGGGGGGAGCTAATTGTGCGGTTTTACCGTGTTGTAGTAATTACAATATAAATGTGAATAATGCAGAGTGGACGTAACGACAACTTGGCGCCGGCAGGGACCGAACTGGCGATCTTCGGATAATGGCACCCGATGCTCCGCCAATTGAGCTACGAGAGCGGTCGCCCGCTCGTCCATTTTATTGGGTATTTACGCCATAGCCTTAAACAGCTCGTTTAGCAGAAATTCCGGCGTCGGCGTCGGCGTCGTTGATTGTGAGCCAAAAATAATCATCTTGTCCATGACTGAAAAATCGAGAAAGATGCAAATAAAATAAATACTAAAAATCTCCGGGTCTGAGTTAGAGCACTGCACGGGCCGGCTTTTTCCGGCCCGGGCCCGGCCCGGCCCGAAAGCGCCATGCTCAGGCCCGCCCGAGCCCGGCCCGGTGTTTTTAAATACGGCCCGTACCCGGCCCGGGCCCGAAAGGTTTGGGCCCGGCCCGACCCGGCCCGGCCCGGCCCATTTCAAAAAGTTATTTTTTGATCATAAACGAGGCGCTGTTCAATCTTCGCTTATAGTGAAGATACCAGCCACGCACAAGATAGTTCCTGGACAGTGTTGTAAGAACTTATGACACTGTCACGATTTTCACTGGTACTGTGTTTACCATTGGTTAATTACGCCCGTAACACTTTCGCGAAAGAATTGCAGGGGGATATATGAGGAGGCACAGCTGGCTGTCCATGCACGCAGCGCTAACCATGCAATGTTATTATTGCATTTCAAAGAACGACTACAACATACAGCGCCCACATAAATTGGAAAAACAGCGGACATTTAGAGTCGAGCTTACATTAATTGCTGACAAGCTGGGACTATTGAGTAAATAGAGCAGAACATATCCTGCAAACTTGGTTTATTGCGCAATGCAACGAGAGAGAGAAAAAAACGTGCTCTAACTACTCCTGGGAGGGTTCGCCAGGCTGGGTCGCTTGTTCCGACTAAAGGAGGAAGAAAGTACACCTTTCTTGCATAACTTGTCACTATCCTTAAACTCGACGTGTCCGAAAACAAATCGTGACGCAGGGGAGTCTAATAGTAAGGTCATATTACGGTTACCTAAAAATCTGTAGCAGGGCCAATTGAATATTTTTTTTAATTTCCTTACATAAAATTAAAACGAATAAATCTATCAGTCAATGAAACGAACTTTTATTTCTCCCAAATATATATAAGAGGATGGTGGAGAAAGAGCCGCATAAACTATAGCTTAACAAACCTGAAACGTGCAGCTCGCGAGCAAGTCGCACTTACGAGAACACATACGAATGCCTAGGTGCGTGTGCGTGTAGGCGCGGGATGCCTTCTAGCGCGGCCTTAGTAGAATATTCTTGATCTTTAACGAAAAGGACCTGTTCCCCCTCAGACACCCGTAGGGTCCCGTACTTTGACTATAACTCGATATAACGAAACAAATTTCAAGATCCGTCCCGATTTAACAAACCTTTTTTTTTTTTCGGAAAATGAGATAGAGAATTGATCATTCATTGTCTATTTTTAGATAACGCCCCAAAAGTTATTGATTACGAGCAAACGGCAACATCGCGAAACACCTTTGTCCAATTTAAACTGCGTGGCCATTGCTAACAAAACGCAAGCAAGTCAAGATCACCGACTTCTTTGCTGGGAAATAAATATGTTGTCACCTGTGGCCCTTATTGTTGAGGTAACAGAGAGAGAAGCAACTTTATTTTAAGCTAACAATTTTTGTTGCTTCATACACCCTGGAGGTGGCGGTCGTTTCCTAAGGCCGCTATTTCATTTTTCGCGCCTTTACGCTACGCAAATATGATGCCATGGTAGCTTTCCGGATGCCGCTACACCATATAATCGAATGTACCGAATTAAGTAACCGCGAAATGCCGTCTTCGATTTAACGAAGTTTTCGATTTAACGAAATAATTCGCGGCTCCCCTCAAATTCGTTAAATCGAGTTTTAACTGTATTTGTGTGTTGCAACAGAAAAGTCACTACAAAGCGCAAGATTAATACGAAAGCGCGCGTGGTAACGTACGGCACCTTAGCACTGCGTCTTACAAAAGAGGCGCTCGGTAAGACAGCTGGTAAAGAAAGCAAAAATGCAAAAAGAAAGAAAAAAGTGTACAAGGCGCGCGCGAAACCAATACCCATTCACAGCAATTCAGTCGGATGTATTAAACCGAAATGAGGAAATTAGTGACCTGACGAAACACGACGACATTCTGTCTACAAACTTAAAATGAGTGTCCTGGACTTTCCTTTCGCACTGTACATCCGTGATAGTAAAGCTTTGTGACTGTAGTAGAGCGAAGAAAGCTTAAAAACTGCTAACTTACCTCAGAGTCAATTCCAGTTATGTCATCGACTGATGAGGTAGCCCTAGCAACTCATGAGGCTATGAAATCAAGCCCAGTTGAAGAGCCGGTGGTGCCGATGAACAGTGTAATCGACGTCAATAACGCTCGGTGACGCTGAGGTTTTCTTAATATAACGAGCAGTTCATTTACAGAATTGCAGAACTACACTCGGCACCGTGACTCTGGTTGTCCACTTGGCCCCTTTTCAAATGTCGAGCCAGAGAGAGTGAGTTGATATTTCTGCAGGAATCACGTGACCACCGCAGCGTCTCAGATAGCCTGAATAGGTTCGGGACGCTAAATGCCCAAAAACAACAAAGCCAGACAGCATTACGCGCCATTGCCGACAGTGTATGAGAGTCGGGCCTGATACGGGCCTGACCCAGGCCCGGGCCCGGCCCGGGCCCGAAGCTCATGGGCCCGAGCCCGGCCCGGGCCCGACCTAAGCAATTACTTACCCGGCCCGACCCGGCCCGCGGGCCGGGCCGGGCCCGGGCTTTCGGGCCGGCCCGGGCCCGTGCAGTGCCCTAGTCTGAGTGAGGACCGAACCCAGGCCGTATGCGTGGCAGGCAGGTGTTCTACCACACAGCCAAGCGTATGCTTGGAAGTACAGTGAAAATAACTTCCTCTGGTTGGAAAGTGAAGTCCTGTATACAGGCTTCACAATACTATATGTAATATCGCAGTAATATTTCGTGGTACACGCGTAAATTGCGATCGGGCATGAGAACATGTGATTATTATAACGACTTCGTGGTTTAAAGCCGGCCAACCATTACAAAATGCGCAGATATTACTGCGCGTATCCCCTTAAAACTACGTAGTGGGTGCATAACATGTTCGAAAACATTTAACGTGCATAATTGCTCGTGGTTTAAAGCATGCTACCCATTACACAGAATGCAGCCATATGCGAAAGCTTCACCGACGCAATCCACTTTCAACTTCATATATTACGTTATAGTAATCCACAATTTCAACTTTTCAAGTAACATCATACAATAAAAAAGTATGGACTGAGTGGTTGAAGTACGCACTAGGGACAGGATATCGCTATCGCGTTCAACACTTAAAGGTGAAGCGTAAGGGTTCCCTAATTTTTTATGCGAATGCAAACCTTGGAAAGTTATTCAGCCCTGCTCGTAGCCATGACGGCGACTGTGGAATATCCGTTTGCCAGCTGGCGCCAAGTAGCACGTTGTATTTTTAAGGAGTGCACAGATAAGCAATGTTCCAGTGTTTCTGAGTGGAAGAAATTGTTTCGAGATGGAAGAGAGCAAGTTGAAGATGAGGAACGGTCAGGACACCCTTCAACGACAAAACGTGAAGACAATGCACCGAGCCACACCACTATTGCTGTCATCGACTTCCAGGTCACTTCCTGACCAAGCATGGCATCACACAACTTCCCCAGCCACTCCACAGCACAGATGTCGCCGGTGGCGTACCAACTCGTTCGCGAGTGGAGGGCAAGCCTCGTTCACTCTGTCCGCCATGTATAATATATATATATATGTGTATATATATATATATATATATATATATATATATATATATATATATATATATATATATAGTCCTTTTCGCACACGGACGCCACGTCCAGGCGGCAATACTTTGACGCAGTTAACATGACACTGTTGTGACTAATTACCAAAAATTGGTCAATCAAGTTTTTAATTATTGACTTGAGGGAAGGCGTTTATATTAAAAAGTTGTAGTGCCTGCCAAGTTATGGCATACCTATGTTTTAGAAATCGCAAAAGTTGCACGTAGTTTGAGGTATTCATCATCGGCTTGATGGGCGAAATCGAAACAGATCGCGCCCGGTGCGTGCCAAGAGCGGTGGAACACAGGCATGACACGTGAGAGCATAGGTCGGCAAAACATGTGGAGCTCACTCAGACTCACTCATAAAATATATTTTGCCCTTGGGACTCACTCGGACTCAGATTCACCAAACTTTTCCTCAATCGGACTCACTCGGACTCAGACTAACTAAAAATTTTCCCAGCCGGACTCACTCGGACTCAGACTCACGAAAATTTTTTCCAGCCGGACTCACTCAGACTCAGACTCAAGGCTCTATCTGAGTCTGAGTGAGTCTGAGTGAGTCTGAGTGAACCAACTCATGAGTCCGTTAGCGTACAATTGGCTTCTTTGAACGTGGTGTCAATGCTCTTTAACACCAATATCTCGCGTAATCGGTGCTCTACTTGGCACCTTTTGATCTCGTACCTTCAAATATGAGATATCAGTGGTTGCAATCCAGTAAGCACCTTTTAATGATTCACATGCCTCACATGAAATATTTTTATCAAAAATTCCCGGTAAACAGATTTCGGGGGTGGGAGGGAGGTTAAGGCACCCCCCCTCCTCCTCCGTAACTCACGCCTCTGATCAATAAATATTTAGCTGGCGTATGAACGCTGATGCTTTGAAGTATGCGAGAGTCGGCCGAGTATAAACGTGAGCCTACGTAAGGCTGACAGTAATGCTGAAGTTGGGTAAGTAGAAGTTGAAAGGGAAGTAACGAAATTTGAACGAAGGCGCAATCAGGTCAGAAAAAATTGGCAAGCATTCTGAAATACGCTAGGAGACAGATTAATGTTTGCGTGCGATGGGAGGTGCATATCTGTTTCTTTCCTCTTAAACTATAAAGACGAGCGAAAAACTGTTTGGCCTGTCTGCAAGAAGCACCGCAGTCGCCACCTTAGTGCTTTATGCTTTCCAGGGTACGAAAAGGTTTCTATTGCAGTTTTCATGTGCACAGTTCAAGAGAAAGTGATTAGCACGAAAC
>JALIZH010008243.1:640000-727500 GCA_030522465.1 Rhipicephalus appendiculatus | reverse complement strand
CCCCTACGAATTCACAGTTACCTCCCACAAGTGCCTTTAACAATATTTGTCATCAATCCTGTGTGCACGTTTCATGAATGCTGCGTGCCTGACGCCATCCTCTGCAAAGCGACACGTCACGCTATTGTGCGCGGGCCATTTATGAACTGTAAATACCGGAAGCACAATAACGTCGAACGGGAGAAAAGCCAAGCAAGACTAATGAAGACGTTTGGCGGCAAAGTAATTTCGAGAAGGGTTGAACATTTTCTTAAGTGTAAGCGCAATTTATCACATGCTGATGGAATGGGCAAAACAGTAACACACTGCGAGAATTAAGAAACGATGTTGCTTTCTTTCTTTGGTTACAACGAAATCTCACTGTTTCAGCACCCGTAGTGTATAACTTGTGAGTTATGCCCCCCCCCTCCCCCCCCCCCTTCCTGAATGTCTTGCGCTGGAGCCAAAAATATAAATAATTACAGCACGCAGTCATTTCAAGCATACTCAAGCACGTAGTCAATTCAAGTAAGCGAGCGCATATATTTATCGACTTCATTCTTAGAGCTTAGCAAGACGTGTGGTGCATACTAACTATTGACCTTACTATCGGCCTAGTACAATGAACGCCTTTATCTACATTGTTTCGTTTATCTGTAACATTCTCTAAACAGAAGCGCTAAGCGTACGTGAATATTTCTGCTATTTGCAATGGAGTCCTTCGGGCTTACATTTTGCACTAAGGCGGCAACTTGCGGTGAGCTCAGTTTAGTGTTAGTGAATGACGAGTATTCTGAACATCGATAAAGAATTGTGTAGCCTTTGTTCCTCGGTTTGAAAGCGAATCGACGCTTCACTACTGGAAGTCATCGAGTATTCATTTTCTCGGAAGACCATAACAAGAATAAGATTTGTTTAAGTTTCCAAACAGGATACAGACTCACGTATTCATGGATCATGTATCACGAGAAGAGAGGTTGCGACGAGGACGACCCATTTCCTGGAAGAAAAAAAAAGAAAAAACAAGTGAAAAGTCACTTATACGGAAAAGTTTGCCGTAGTTCAGTTCGCTAAGAGACATTCAAGTGCAACGGCGATGTTCTTAATCTATACATAAAGACTGTGCGTGATTCTTCATTAAGAAGCCATGGAGTGGCGTTGCAGGTTCTTAGCTTGTTCCGGAATTCCAGTGTACTCAAAGGGGTTTATGGAATACCGGTTTATCGGACGACGGTATCGACACCTTGTGACGCTTCTTGCAACCACAATTATAGACATGTTTGTTTGTTTTCGCCTAGAGTCCTCGAGGGGGGGAAAATGTTTAAAAAGGCAAGTCATATGGTATATGGCTGCTAACGAAAATTTACACCAGCAGAGAAGTACAGTACACTATGTATCTGCAATAAAGATTCTATGCTTGGCTGGTTCATCTCGGCTCCGACAGATGGCCCCATCCATACGGCCGCTGACATTTACGGTTTCGGTATTCGGCATATAAGGAAGTTTGCGGACAGACTAAAACTGCATATTCTTTGTGACTTCACTATGCACGCGCAAAGCGGCTGGAGGTTGAAGTTGCAGATCCTCGGCCCATGGCAAAGCATCAACCGTGCAGCCGCGAAAAAGCTCATTGGTTTTCCTTGTTAGTGTGCGTACTTCTGACCATGTGTGCGCTTCCTGTGTCTATGTAATCACTGCATATGGCGTCGTACGAGTGGCATAGCCAAGGGGGGGGGGGGGGGTTCAAACCTCCCCGAAATTTTTCAATTTTGCTTGCGTATATTACACGCACACATACAAACGCATGCACGAACATACATAAAGTATGGTTGAACCCCCCCCCCCCCCCCCCGAAAAATATTTCTGGCTACGCCACTGGCGTCGTAGTTATCACCCAGCGTCTGACCATAGCTATAGGGTGATTAACTATTTCTGACATCTCCAGCATATCATTTTATGTAAATACACGTGTCGTACTGGCACCTGCCTCCAGGGCAGCTGATCAGCACTCCAAGCATCAGTACCGCTCCATAAAGCATATGTTGCTTCCAAGGCCACCTTGATCAGTGCAGTCGCTAAGCATTGGTCTGGATTCAAACGCCAAGTGTAATGAAATCGACAGAGCGTCTTTTTCAGTTTCTATGATGCCGTGTTATCAAGCATGTAATATTTCTATCGCCCATCGTCAACGACCTTCAAATGACTTTGAGCCAAAAGCCAGAGCCGTTATGCGGTCCCTCAATCGAGAATATGCGGGCATTTTTCCGAGAACAAAACGAAAACACCCGAGCAATCAGTCAGAAGAGTTTAGTGGCGCGGGTTTTGCCGCCTCCATCTAGAGTTGGCGCCACGCTGGGTCCGGCGCAGCGCGCATGGTGTTTGGAAGGGTCGAGACTTGCAACGAGGCACTGGCATAGCCGTAGCCACCCCCGGCTACGCCACTGCCCGTCTACTGTGTGATGTCCCGAGTACTGTGCGATGTCAGTACACGTTAAAAGAACATCAGCTGGTACAAAATTCCGAACTCCTCCACTACGGCGAGTCTCAATCGTATCATGGCTTTGGCATGTAAAACCCTACATATTATTATTATAAGATGCACTTCAATTGAGCACCAATGTACGCGCTACTTTCGAGAGTGGATAAATAATGCAATCCATTGTAGAAATCATGGTATGAAGTTGCATCGGCGCAGGGTCGTGATGCTACCTTTCAGTGTGTACCCAGTGAACGTCTGAATATACATATAAGTAGGACCGACAGACACGGACATGAAGGCTCTGAACAAAGGAAATCATTGTGCAGTGCACATACGTGTAAGTTCCTACATCCGAAGCATTGCGAGACGAGTGTCTATCCGCTGTTGTGCGGAGAAATACTTCCACTCGGAGAAAGCCAATAGAACGTGAAAATAGGAAAAACTGAGCCAGAAAGGCGAGACAGTGACATCGCCGTGGCTTCATTCTGCTTGTCAGTTTTTTTCCCGTTTCAACGTTTTAGTGGCTTAACCATTTTCCAACTTGCCTAACAAGCAACTCTCTTGACAAATGGTTCGAGAGACATAAACCAAAGCTGCCATTTATATTGGAATCGAGCCACATCCTACATAGCAGCAGATTCCCCCTAACACACAGATGCATTAATTCACAGTCTTCATCTGGAACTGGCATGTACAAATAGCTTTCTGTTCAGGGTACGCCACTTCATTCCAACTGAATGCTGGCGTGGACGTCAAAAAATGTTTGCCACAGTGTTATTGAATGAGCAAGAAAGAAAAAAACAAATAACTAGCAAGCGTGCAGTAGCTCCCCTCCATAATGCCACAATTTCTTAGACCATGGTGCCCGATTCAAGTACAACAAAGTGCAAACGTATATTTAAAAGACTGTTTCAACGCTAGGTTAGCCGAGCGTTTATAATAAGTTGTGCACAGCAGCTGCATATGAAGTGAAGCGTTCACACTCTAACTAATGCTAGTAGCCTGAACAGTAGACAGTGTACACTTGCATAAAACATTAATTTTCAGCAGGAATGATGTCAGTGAACACTCCATTGAGTTATTGAGCTGCCGTTATCTTTACTGGTCACCCTTTATTTTATAGTTACTTAGCAAAATATCTTCCCTAATTTTTTTTTTTGCATATCACACAGATATGGAGTAACCGACATACTCTTTACTTCAATCTCTCCATAGGAATTCATGCATAGCACAACTGAGCAGAGGAGTAGGCTCTGCTTGTACGGACCACCACTCACCTCCCACCTTCTCACGTGAAACCAGTATCAATAGGAATAGTGAAAATCAGTATGCTGAGCTTAATTCTAGCAAATCAAGTCACTCGATGTTTTCGTTTCCCACTATAGAGAGTCCCTCGATTTTTTTGCTGTATGTCTATACATATCTGTATTTGTGTGCACCCACAACAATCAGCCATGTTGTTTGTTTTCAACACTACCATTGTAGCCTGGTTACATTGAATATATCGTTGATCATAATTACCACGCGTAACAACAGGCACCTGAATCTCATTCCATACTTTTCATATTCCCAGAGCCCTCTGAATATCCATTAATGATTCTCTCCCCATAAATGTAACACCAAATTAGTTCACTGATAGTCAATACAGATACATTACTCCAACTTGCCCGCAATGCTCAAAGAGAAGCCACCCAAACCCACGCTGAGCACAGCCCGCCACTGATGGGCAATGAGAGCGAAAGAAACTTTCAAGAGCACAGTCGTTTTCGCAGGTCTAACACCGCCGCTCCGTTCACTATCAATCCGGATAATGCGAACGGTCGTCATTATAAGCGGCTTCGCTTTTCTCGTCAGCCTCATTCACAAGATGCCGCCAAAGGAAACGCTGCCTCCACCGCCACGCTGCCTCGACTTCGCCTCAACCGGGTCAGCAGCACGGGCGGTAATTCCCCCTCCAGATGGCGCTCCGCGTGAGCCCGCCGCGCCCCCTGGACGAAGATTGAGACGTCAGTCAAAAGAGGAAAAAAGTAGTCGTGGAAGTGGCGAGACGGAGGTGAGGCGGCAGTCACACCGCAGGTTGTAGCGATTGATTATATCGAACTGCGCCTCCGGTGCTTGCGCCTCGAGAGCCTTATCTCCGTATCGGAGTCGTCTTCCTTTATGGTCCGAAGCCGAGCCAAGCACGGGAACGATCTCGCCAAGCCGTTGTCGACTTGCCCCGTGCCGAAGAAAAGTAATTTGCGCGCCCAGCCCTGGCTTTCGCTGATGAACGCGGTCTTTCATTTTGTGCCCGAGCCCCCCCTACCGTACAGCCACCCCCCCCCCCCTCCTCCTCACTACCCATCGAGCTAACCATGCTCTCAACAGGAGGCGTTGTATCGGTCTCGCTCGCCTTATTTAGGGACGCCAGAAAGATTTCGCCAGCCCCATCACGCCTGGCAACTTTTGCTCACTTCTTGATTTCTTTGTTTGCGTCTAGCTGTGCCGTCCACGAGGCGTCTTCGGGTACCGACAGCTTGCCTCAAGGTTGCTGGCCCGGGCTTGCAGCGGACGATCGTTGAAGGCGCAACTTGTTTTCCGCGGACGCGATGGTGGGCCGTCACTGCAGGCGTCCGCCCTATCTGCTTGCAGCTTACACTTTCATGTTTATGTTTGCGCGCGTGGGCTCTTTAAAACACCTCCGCGAGCTGTAGCGATACGCTCGGTACGAAAATTTTTGAGTGGCTCTCTGATGGCGTCGAGTGCCTCTGGCAGGCTGTATAATATGGCTCACGCGATGCTAGGCTTGGCTCGACTTAGGTGCTTCGGAGAGGATATGAAGCGGCTCCGGCGTATGTGCCACTAAAAGGTGTTACGAGCAGAGAAATAAAATATCAATGGAAGTTCATGTATGCAGTAAATGAAAGTCGCAGCAGAAAAAAAAAATCTGATGGGATGTGATACGGCTTCGGCTCCCTTACAATGCTACGGACACCGACATCCGCAAAGCATGATTTTCCCAAGTCACACTACGTATTGCCCAAAATGTGAAGGCTTTTAACATTGCATATTACACAAACTTATTAACGGCACCAGGAAGGCAAATATATAAGCATAACCAAAGGAACACACTAACAGAAACAAGACTACTGGACAGAGCTGCGGCGCTTAGCCAAAGACGACTGGACTATGTGAAAACGACATACGATAGATAGCAACGAAGGAAGGAAATAAGAAGGCAGGAGTTTAACCAAAAACATGTCCGGTTGGCTATCATACGCTGGGGGGATTAGGAAAGGGGAATGCGCTAAGTTCCAACTGAGCTTTAATGTACCCGAATACGGAAATAAAGTTCAATAACAACTCTTTCGAAAGAGAGAGCTTGTCGTTGTCTTTCGCGTAGTCCAGTAGCAGTTTGCATGGTGCACAGCTCTTATCGCCTGCTAAGACATGCCACCTAGCGCATTCAGGCACCCTTATAAACAACCCGAAAGCTGAATCTTACACCACAACTCTCAGAGTTTCATTTTCATCGACTTGCAGCTGGGCATAAAGTTAGGCTAATAGTCTAATGGCTGTGATGTGTTTTGGACAAGAGACGCAGAGAGTATAAATGGGACTAAATATGGTTTAAGCGAGATCAGAAACTAGAGGGCTGAGCTTTCATAATTGCCAATTCAATAAGTACTTCTAGCATACTTGCCAGGCATTCGTCATTCTTGGTCTTCCGTGCCCTGTTCTCAGCACTGTCCGGACTCTCATACATCTACCGGCCAGCCAAAACGTCGACGTTGTGAGCACTGCAGCATCGCGAGACGGGACCCTGAAGAGAAAAAGGTTCGTGTGGGTGAAAACCCAAGGTCAGGGTTGGTACTGTCGTTTTTCACCGCCTCCTCCTGAATGTCCTGGGCCTACAGAACGGCACTGTACATCACAGCAGACGCTTTCGTCCTATACAGAGACCTATAAGCATACAGAAGCCAACAACCTGCGGCTAGCGGCCAGGTTACAAATGACCCCCGGTTGATTGCGGGAGCCTGGACAGCCGATGGTTCCTTTGTCCTTACGGTGTTTCCCGACAATCCGTCTCCTCAACGTCTTCTCGCGAGCTTTTTATCGTTCCTTAGAAGGAGAACCTCTCTACCTTTACCCTTTCCTTCCTTGATTTCACCTGACACAGAAAGCACCCGCAGGCGTAATTACTGAAGAGATCCTCCCGGTAACGACACATTAGTGTATGCTATATACAAGACTCGATTTGTATGCTTGCCATAGGGGCCAGCGGAACCACGGTGTCGCATAATTAAGGCAGCCCTTTTGTCTTTTCAAAGGAGTACTGACACGATTTTCAGGCAGCCTAAAAGGGACATTTTTCGTTCCCATGATATGCGCTACCAACGCTCTTTACACCCCGGAGCCAGACGACAGGCATGAAATATTTTGCTTTGACTTTAAAGTTTTCTTCACTCAGCATCCGCAAGCCAGTCCCACCGTAACGGACATCATCACGACAAGTCAACACAGTTCACCGGGTTTGCGAAGTTAAGCGTCCTGCATGCAGCCCAAAGTAGCAGGAATCGCTGTCGGAGTTGCTGGAATACAATTCACTCATCGTTGTTAACGTGAACCGCGTGCGACTGACAGCAAATTACAGAGCTGGTGCTAATATTTTGCGAGTTGCGGTCTTCCCGTGACGTCAGACTCCTGTTGACACGTCACTGCGAAGCCGCCCCCTCGATACCGAAACAGAAAGTGGGTTTTTAATGTAGCAGTGTTAAAAAAATCACGCCATATCCACGAAGTGAATGATGATGAGTGGGCGAAGCTCGATCGTTTTCATCCATGCCAGAAATAGAATGTGTGGTCTGGAACGCGCTTATACTTCATGGTCATCAGCGTCATCGTCATCGTTATCACGTGTAGTGGGTACATTCTACTATACTGGAACGCGCTTATACTTCATCGTTATCGTGTAGTGGGTACATTCCACTATACTGCGTCATCATCATCTTTATCACGTGGAGTGGGTACATTCCACTATACGTGGTTAGCTACCTACTACAACTACTACTACTAGTACAGAGGAACGCGCTTATACTTTATGGTCATCAGCGTCATCGTCATCGTTATCACGTGTAGTGGGTGCATTGCACTATACTGCGTCATCGTCATCTTTATCACGTGGAGTGGGTACATTCCACTATACGTGGCTACCTACCTACCTACCTACTACAACTACAACTACTACTACAACTAAAGAGGAGGGACAAACCCACACCCTAAGGAGCTTCGCCCCTAAAATATATTCAATGCATCCTCAAGCACTACGACATTAAAAACAGAGTTCTCGACACCCGTGTTTTTATTTATAGCAACAAGCCGAACATGTTTAAATTTCGTGTCAGTATTCATTTATTGCGAAGCTTTTGTGAGTTACACATTTCGACGGTGGCGGCGGCGGCATAGTTCGCGATAAACCTGGCGTCGGCGAGTGTACAGATATTCGGGTGTGTACAATTAGGACACTCAGTGGTGCACCGATCACGTGCGTATTTGTGTGCGCCGTTTTCCCATAATTGACGCTCTCTCGATCGGGTGATCAGCCATTTCTGATATGGCAATGTGATCTTTATGTCGAGGCCACTTGTCATTTCACGTAGCCACATTTCATTGTTGCATTTGATTGTTTCATTGTTTCACGCGTGACCGTCATTGTTGCCCGTAGCAACGGTAGTATTGCGCTGCTAAACACGTGGGTAAAGTTACAATGCACGACATGGAGGAAGGAAAAACGGTACGAGGGAGCATTGTGCAATGTGAAAGAAAGAAAGAAAGAAAGAAAGAAAGAAAGAAAGAAAGAAAGAAAGAAAGAAAGAAAGAAAGAAAGAAAGAAAGAAAGAAAGAAAGAAAGAAAGAAAGAAAGAAAGAAAGAAAGAAAGAAAGAAAGAAAGAAAGAAAGAAAGAAAGAAAGAAAGAAAGAAAGAAATATATAATTTGAAAAAAGGCAGAAACATTGCAAAGATATAAGCGTTAACCAGGGAAAAAAAATCCAGTTAGCTTCCCTTGCTCGGGTGGAAAGGAGTTTAAAGAGACGGGAAAAAGGCATTAACAACACAGTAAAAGCCTTTACACCAGAAACCGTTGCTTGGTTGTCCCATAGTTTTAAAATCCTTAATGAATCCTTCAGAATTCTACTAAAAATAAACATAGTCTAATCTTGGCGGCACTGTTAATTAACACTCGCTTTCTGGTAAGCAGTTCTACATAATTGAACTACAAGCGTTAATAAATATTCATTGCCGCTATACCGTGGTTGTTGACCAACCGGCGTCATGGCCACTACAGAAATAGCATTAAATTTGATTTTCATAAATATGGGCATGCACAATATAAACGATAGTGCAAATTGGCTATATTATCGATTATGTTTACCACTATTTAATATTGTAAGCCTAAAGCAAACCATCAAAAACCATATAAGGCACTAGCGTATACTTCTGATAATATTAACGACAAGACGGTATGTTTCATTTTCCGCGAGAATAACTAATCTGGAGTACAGATTTTAATGAAGTCGCTCCGAATAGCCCATACAACTTGCTCATTACCTATCAAGGGTTAATACATCATAGCATTTTTCATTTTCATATGCAATCTGTGAATCTCTTCTACCTTTGCTGTGTATTTTTTGACATGATATATTATTCAAACTGTCTCCTCTTAATTTCAAAACGTTTACAATATTTCCATTCAACATAGAATTTCATTTTAATTTTGATTAGTGATCTGTAGATCTCTTTAACCTCTTCTGTGCGTTGTTTTAACCTGTTTTATTAAGCAACTTTGTTCTTATGCCTGCAATCCTTCGTACTGATCCAACCCTGCTATATCTAATGTAGACAACAGTATTTGTAAAAGAATGGAATCAATCAATAAATAATTCATAGACGTTTATCGTGCCTCTTGTCCCTTTCCAATCACGTTTTACAACCACGTAAAGCTAAGAATCTTTGGTGTGGATGTACGCCATTTGGACTGTGTAATGAATTAAGGCGAATTTCACAGGATCTTCCTTCAGGCCTCGTTTGAAGCCTGACATAGCAAGAAGGCAACATTATACTTATTTCATTACTTCATCTGAAAGCCAGAGCACCAGCTGACACAAATTAGCTTACTAATATGACGCGCCCTGGATCTAAGGCTCCCACAGGGTGAAATAAAAATAACGCTAGCTGATGAAAGACTGCAACATTTTTCTTTTCTGTTGTCCCCCCAATCTTCCCGCGAATTGAGCTTGTAATATCAGCACTACATTACGAAACATGCCATATCATACCGTAATTAACATGCCGTATCTTACCAATACCTATACTATATTGCTGCGCCTTGTTGTGAACGAACTGTGGACATGCAACATCGGTACCATGTTCAAAAGTATACCCTGACCACAAACGCTGGATGCAAGCACGCACAATATTCTTGGACATGGTTGGATAAAATGAAGTTCGTGCAGCTTGTGAATTAAGTGAGCTTTTGTAATGCAATTTTACATACCGTTTCCTTCATACCCCAACATGCGATTTAGGGCCAACGTCTACGTATGTGGCGCTTTTTCTTTCTAAAAGAGCCAAATCCAGAAACCGAAACTAGGCAAAATTTCATGGGAGCGTAAAATGCGCCTAAGTATCTTTCACTTTTAAAACAATTGTAATGAGTGGGGTAATTCCTCATTGTAACGCGAACTCAAACAGGTCGTTTCGAATAAAAAATGAGCCCAATCCGGTATTAGTTTGAATCAAACTGAGCCAGATTCACTCAGCGAGCGCAGCGTCAGCAATCGTGACCAAAACAACCAACAAGCCGCACACAGTTTTTTTTAAATCGTGTCCTAGTTCATTTGTGCCCAATTAGTTTTTCTTGGGCGAGTTGGCACATACTGAAGGACGTGATGTTGTAGGGCAAGACTCGAATATAAAGAGTAAGAGGCCAAATTTCTTGCTTCTTCCTGCCTTTTAGTGTCTCTTTTCGAGTTTTGCGCTAAATTTCATGTCTTTCTTTCGGTCCAAGATGGCATTGTGGCGGCAGCCAAGCCAAGCCAAGCCGCCAGGCAGCGCCACCCTCCGCTGCTCTCCGGAACCTCCAGAGAACCTGAATAAACAGTTGATGTTTGGGATCCACGCCGCGCGGTCGTGTCTGCTTCTCCGGCGCGTACACGCGTCCCAACAGTGGTGACCCGGACGAGGCTTACCGCCTTTTTCAAGCGATCGACGCCATGGAGACTCCCCCTGACGCACCGGCCATCTCCGCCGTCGACATGAGGCTCCCGCCGTTTTGGACAGCGGACCCGCAGCTGTGGTTCCTGCAGGTGGAGTCCCAATTCACCGCTCGTCGTATTGCCGCTGAGCTAACAAAGTACCACCACGTGGTCGCCAGCCTCCCACCGGCAATAGCGAGCGAGATACGCGATCTGCTGGTCGCTCCACCTGCAGAGAACGCGTACACAGCGCTCAGACAGCTGCTCATCAGCCGCCTCACGCCGTCGGAGCCTCAGCGACTGCAGCAGCTACTGCACGACACCGAGCTCGGGGACCGGACGCCCAGCCAATTGTTGCGCCACATGAGGCAGTTGTTGCACACGGCCGGCGCAGCCACCACCGATGCCGACAGCACACTGCTTCGCGAGCTGTTCCTACAGCGACTTCCGGTCAACGTGCGCATGGTCCTCGCCTCGGCTGCCGACAAACGCCTGTCTCAACTCGCCGAGCTCGCGGACTCGGTGTTGGCGGTCGCTCCGCCGTCCGTCGCGGCGCTACAGCCAGACATCGCCGGCGGCGCGCCCACGACCACGCTGCATGACATCCGGGAGCAGATATCCCGCCTCGCCGATACCGTCGCAGCGATGCAGGCCCGCAGCACTCCCGCGGAGCGCCAGCGCCCAGCAGTGCAACAGAGAATCTGCTGGTATCACAGGAAGCATGGCAATGCTGCTCGCAAATGCATTCCTCCGTGCGACTATGCGGGAAACGGGAGCGGCCGGCACTGAGGACGACCAGTGTCGCAGAGGCCCCCGAACGTCGTCCATCAGTGTTTTTCCTCACCGACCGCGACAGTGGCCTTCGATTCCTCGTGGACACCGGCGCTGAGGTGAGCGTGCTGCCGGTTGGGTCCACCGATCGCCGTGTCCCCAGTGCGTCCCCGCTTCAGGCGGTCAACAACACAACCATCGCCACCTACGGACATCGCTCGCTGCCACTCGATTTAGGCTTGAACAGAACGTTCCGGTGGATTTTCATCGTGGCAGCAGTGAAGTTCGCCATCTTGGGTGCGGACTTTCTTCGGCATTTCGGCCTTCTCGTCGACGTGCGCAACCGCCGCCTTCACGATCCCGTGTCGCAGGCAACTGTGCAAGGCAATCCCTCGCACCACCCTCCGCTGAGCCCCACTCTGCTCGGGCCGTCCGGTGCAGAACGTTTTACTCGCATTCTGCAGGATTTTCCCGAGTTGACGAGGCAGCCGCCAGCCAGCGCCGCGGTGAAGCACGAGGTACGCCATTACATCGCCACCAGCGGCCCACCCGTGCACGCGCGGCCTCGCCGTTTGCCTCCAGAGAAGTTGAAGGTCGCACGACAGGAATTTGAACACATGATGGAGCTATGGGATCATCAGACCCTCGTCGAGCGCCTGGGCATCTCCACTTCATATGCTGCCAAAGTCAACGCCGGGAGACTGGCGACCATGCGGGGACTATAGGGCGCTGAACCAGGTAACGACTCCAGACAGATACCCGGTACCGCACATACACGATGCCACGACGAGGCTTCACGGTGCCACTATCTTCTCGAAGATCGACCTGGTGCGGGCATACCATCAGATTCCCGTTGCCCCGGAGGACGTCCCGAAGACCGCCATCGCAACGCCTTTCGGACTTTTCGAATTCCTCCGAATGCCATTCGGACTCCGAAACGCGGGTCAGACATTCCAGCGGTTCATGGACGGTGCTATACGCGGCCTCAGCTTCTGCCACGCCTATCTTGACGACTTGCTAGTCGCCAGCAGCACTCCGGAAGAGCACGTGAATCATCTGCGCATCGTCTTCCAGCGCTTAGTGGAACATGGCGTGGTCGTGAACATGGCCAAATGCGAGCTTGGTGTGCGACAACTCTCGTTTCTTGGACACGTCATCTCCGCCTCAGGAGTTCTTCCTCAACCCAACAAGGTTGAAGCCGTGCAAGGATTTCCGCAGCCGACCGCCAAGCGCCAGCTTCGGGAATTTCTGGGTTTGGTAAACTTCTACCGCCGTTTCATTCCCCGCTGCGCCCATATCCTTCAACCTCTTCACGACCTGCTGGCCACTTCACGAAATGGCTCGGACACCCTCTCCTGGTCTCAAGAGGCAAAAGAAGCCTTCTGCGAGGTCAAGGACGCTTTGGCAAACGCCGCACTGCTTGAATACCCCAGGTCCGGTGTCCCGCAGAGCGTAATGGTGGATGCCTCCGATACAGCCGTTGGGGCTGTATTACAGCAGCTCGTTGGGGGGAATCTGGCGCCCGATTTCCTTCTTTTCGAGGAAGCTAACACCTACCGAGCGCCGCTACAGCACCTTCGGGAGAGAACTGCTGGCCGTGTACGCTGCCATACGACATTTTCGCCATTTCCTGGAAGGTGTAGAGTTTTTCTTCCTCACCGACCACAAGCCGCTTACTTATGCATTGCGCTCGCTAAGCTCCGACGGTGGAACACACACAGCACGTGAACGGCGCCAAATGTCCTATATATCAGAGTTCACGACTGATATCCGCCACGTCAAAGGCGGCGACAACGAGGTAGCGGACGCCCTCTCACGGAATCCTGTGAACGCCATCATGCCCACACTACAGGTTGATCTTCCCGCTTTGGCAGCCGCTCAACGTGAAGATGACGAACTGAAACACCTGTTGACCGCGACCACTGCCCTGAATCTTGAGTGGATCCCAGTTCCCGGATCCGAGGACAAGGTTTGCTGTGACACAAGCGTCAGTAGAACTCGCCCGTTCGTGCCCGCGAGCCTCCGTCGCCATGTGTTCGAGTCCTTGCACAGACTGTCTCATCCGGGGATTAGAGCCACCCAAAGACTGGTGACGGCAAGATTTGTCTGGCCGGGCGTAAATCGGGACGTCCGACGCTGGGCACGCGAATGTGTAGCTTGCCAGCGCTCTAAGATACAACGCCATACCTCGACAGCACTGGGAACACTCCCCACTCCGGATTCTCGCTTTGATCATGTCCACCTGGACATCGTCGGCCCACTGCCACCCTGCCACGGAAAGGCCTACCTGCTGACCTGTGTCGACAGGTTCACCCGCTGGGCGGAGGCCATCCCTATCGCGGACATCACTGCCGAGACGGTTGCGAGTGCTTTCCTGTACCACTGGGTAGCCCGTTTCGGTGTGCCCTCCACGATAACAACAGACCGCGGCCGACAATTCGAATCAGCCCTTTTCACTGCCATCAGTCAGCTCATGGGCACCTCACGCATACGCACGACAGCGTACCACCCCATGAGCAACGGCATGGTGGAGCGCTTTCACCGCCAGCTGAAGGCTGCGCTCACGGCAACCGAGGAACACAACTGGGTGGAGGCCCTCCCACTCGTTCTTTTGGGTATAAGGTCCACCATGAAAGAGGACATTGGCTGCAGCGCCGCTGAGCTGGTCTACGGCACGACACTCAGGCTGCCGGGAGAGCTCTTTGCGCGCGGCTCAGAGGAGGCATGCATAGCTTGCAGCGACTATGCACTTCGCCTACGCAACGTCATGAGCAAACTGCGCGCGGTACCTCCACGGCCCCCAGGGTCGCGTGTGGTGCACGTCGACCCACAGCTCACATCGTGCCCATATGTGTTTGTACGACACGACGCGGTTCGGCGACCTCTTCAGCCACCCTATGATGGGCCGTTTCAAGTCCTCCGCCGTGGCAACAAGCAATTCACAATCAAGAGAAACGGCCGTGAGGAGGTCGTGTCGTTGGACCGCATCAAGCCAGCACACATGCCGACGCCGTGTTGCCTCCACTAAGGGAATCATCGCCAGGACCCCCCAGCTTCAATGCCAGCCCAAGTCCACGAGGTGCCCTCCCGGCTGACGCACAGTGGGCGGCTATCAAGAGCACCCACTCGCCTGGACCTTTAACTCCGTTCGGCAACTCACTAGGGGGGGAGTGCTGTGGCGGCAGCCAAGCCAAGCCAAGCCGCCAGGCAGCGCCACCCTCCGCTGCTCTCCGGAACCTCCAGAGAACCTGAATAAACAGTTGATGTTTGGGATCCACACCGCGCGGTCGTGTCTGCTTCTCCCGCGCGTACACGCGTCCCAACAGCATATTTGATACAGAAGACAGCGGAAATGAAGATATTGGGCACCGATCCATTCCTTGGCGAAGAAGAAGTGATCCGAAACGGCGCGGCATAAAACGAGATAAAGGTGAAGAAGAGCTGAAGCATTTTTTCAAGGCCTTCAATAGATGCCAAGAACGAGAAAACTCTGCCCATAGTCCAGAAAGGTGCGCCTCTTGACTGGAAGGACCAGTCGCTCTATACGAGTACAGTCATCGCCATTACACCCATGCAACAAAGGACGACACCGACCTGCACCGACGGAAGCACAAGGACAGGGTTGCCGTTGGGTGGACATGAAAAGGTGCCAGAACTCACGGCCAAAAGTAGCCAAACTAGTCCATGTCATTTGATATTATCGCCGAGTTTCTAGCCAAATAGAACAGAAGCGGTATTATCAACAGAGTCTTTATCATTGGATGAATAAATAAAACCATTTTGAATAAGTAAAACCACAAGTTTAACAAAGAGCCATGGCGCCAACTGGAAATTTTCGTCGCCAACGGGGTTCCAAAAGTAGCCAATTTGGCGCAAAGTAGCCACCAACGGCAACCCTGCTCAAGGATCGTGCTAATCGGGGCGTAAAACTATTGCTATATCGTTCATTCGCTGCGATTTAGACTTCTTTTGCAAGCTAATTCAAGCCCAAATGAAATGTTCCAATCAAAAAAGCCCAATCTAAATAAATTTTACTCCTGAATACCGAGAACAGCGGGCTACGTAGATCTTAAGCATCAACATAGATTTGAGATATTCTGGTGACATGAGCAACATGAGCACACCGGCAAAAAATTGTTGGAGCAGGCCCTACCATATTGTCAATAGCAAAAAACTGCGTTTTCCTCAGTTTCATATAAAGTGAACTTGGCTCTTAAAAAAAAAAAAAAAACGCCACATATTGTCGGATCTTGGTGCGAAAACAAAAAACAAAAACAATAAACATGAAGCTCCTGCAGGGACGCGTATGAGAAGCGCTTGTGAATTGTCGTCACCACATCCCTACCACGATTAAGACTAACGTCGATGCCATATATTCTTGAACCCTTAAGCAGAAAATGAAGTGTGTGCACTGTTTGTAAATGAAGTGTGGTAGTACAATATTGGCGCGATGATGTATACATTGTCATATTCTATGCCACTGCACGAATGTCACAACCTACGAATATTTCCGCGCCATATTGCTGGACTTACCGAAAATGAGGTTTGTGCATGGGTTTGTGGATCATGTGTGCGTTTTGGAATATTGGTACCATATTTTGTAGCGCGTTATAATCATAGCTCAACACATCCATGTCCGGACCAATGTCTACCGTAGTAGCACCAAATGTTGACGCAACGTTGCCGCAACATTGAAAAAGTTCAGTAGCGTACCAGACATTTTTTTCGGGGGGAAGGGGGGGGGGGGGGTTCAATTATACTTTGTGTATGTTCGTGCGTGCGTTTTTATGTGTGCGTGCATATATACGCAAGCAAAACTGAAAAATTTCGGGGGGGGGGGGGGAGTTTTCAGCCCCCTCCCTTGGCTACGCCACTGAAAAAGTTGCTTCAACGTTGTTGCAACGTTGCGTGCTACAAGAGTATTACTTTAGGACCTTGTAACTGAAGATGTAGTTTCTGCAGCATCTGCGCATGTAAATAACAACGAACCCGCTAATGACTGAGAAGTTCAAGCGGCACCAATTCATTGCATTATCCCGGAATTCTTATTTGTTTAATTATTTCTGGTATCGTTTGTCCGGCGCCGGCGCTTTTACGCGAACTGTGCGATTATGTCAAGTTTTTTAGAGAAAGTAACAAAAATCTGCTAAATGCATGCATGAGAATGTGAAATATTCGAAATATTCGTTCTGCGAAAGAAAAAAAAACTAAAGAAAAAAAAATACTGTTTCCGCCCGGGATCGAACCGGGGACCTTGCGCGTGTGAGGCGCACGTGATAACCACTACACCACGGAAACCGTGATGCTGCGAGGAGCTTAACAAACTTGTTTTATGGTTTGGTGCGCTTCGCAACGAAACTACAGCCACATTTGGCAATTCATTTAGAAGAGCCATTTGTGGTCACTTCACTGATACCAATCGCCAAGCGTAGTGTACGTAAAACCACAAGGAAATGCCATATATGCTCCGAAATGACCAGTATAGGCTGAGAATCTCGCGAGCTGTTAAAACCGCAAGTGCGGTAATTACGAGGGAATTGTTTGCAGAAACAAGTATGCTGAACGAAGGCTGGCAGCACCGCGCCATTCGCTACTTCAAGTTACCGCTAATATCATACCACAATGAAGCAAACGCACCGCCCACAAATTGACAAATACGTAAAAGTTTCCGGAATTCGAGGACGGTGCAAGTTCTGTTTTTGCTTTGCAAAGGAGGGACCGTAGCCTAAACCACTTGGCAAGAAGATGACGTCGTCATTCCGTGCACTTACTCTGAAGTACAATGTACGCGAATACAAAATACACACGCAATGACGTATGTTCTGCGTAAGAAAACGAGCAACGCCACACTCCAAGATTCGTTTAGCCGTAAATATTTGCACACGGACTAGGCGGAAGAATGTAGTAAACGACTTTTGACAGGTGTAATGTTTTTTTGCTCATCCACGCCGCTGGGGTGGCGCCAAGATATTTTAAGGGGGGGGAGGGGTGCACTTTCGACAATTCAGTTCGTTCGGGGGGGGGGGGGGGGCTGCAGGGAGGCGGGGAACTTACACGTTGTTTTCAGTATGCGTGCCCTTGAGTGCAAAGGGGAGGGGGGTCGTTGAACCTCTCGGGGTGGGGGGGGAGGGGGGGGGGGGTAGTCCCCCCTCAAACAATCCCTGTTACTCCGTACGATTCGTCATCTGCGAAACAAGACAACTTTTTCCGAAGCCTCAAACCGTGGCGAAAACTCATAGGTGCTAGGTACGTGGCGCCGTCTGTAGAGTCTTCGCAAAGGCACTCGCTTCGTTGATTTTCAAAACCGGCGCTAGACGGCGCCACCTTCCAAGAAATCGGGGGTGGGGAGGTCGTTTTCTCCGCATCCTCCGGCGGATGCTCCGTCACGCCGCATCCGGGAATACATCCCGGCGGAGAAAGTCAAAAAACGAGCCACACAGCGCTCACCCCGTGGACGTGGAAGATGTCCTGAGCGACGGCGGGCTGAAACGTGAGCGCATCTCTTTTTTTACCGTCTCTCCCGGCTCCCCTCTTGCAGTCTCGCATCTCACTGATGCGTTTCGCGCATGATCTTCGCCTAGCTGAGTGCGATCCCGATGACTTTACGGCGACAAGCCGTAGTTAGAAGAGGGGTAGAGAGGGAGGTGATTAGCGAAGCGGTGCGGCGGGCCCGGTCTACGCGATCCAAGTTGGCCCACGCCGCGGCGCGGCCGAAACGAGGTTGCAAGTGGCGGCTCGGAGCTGTCGCCAATGGCTCGTTGCAGGCAGTTTCTTCCGGGCCCGGAGTTCGCGCTATCGCGGGAGCTGTTTGCGACGACTCTCGTGCGCTCCTCTTGAGGTGGATGCACGTGCAGTTAGTTCCGCTCGCGCAATTGTGCTAGTTGAAAGATACTTTTGCTTAAAACGTCAGTGTCGCCGAAGCGGCAGACTCATCAATTCACTGCCTTCATCATTGCATTCACGATGTTGTTGAACCACGAATATAATTTAATATTTGTGCATCAGTTTTTATTTAAGAACTATTGATAAAGTGCCACCTCGAATACTGAAGTTATAGCCCATCACAGTGATCTAGTGGTTACTGTGCTCGGCTGTGGACCCAAGGCCGTGGTATCGAATCCCGGCCACGGTAGCCGTATTTTCGATAGAGGCGAAAATGCTTGAGGCCCGTTAAATTTAGGTGCACGTTAAAGAACACCAGATAAACGAAATTTCCGGAGGCCTTCCGCTACGGCGTCCCTCATAACCATATCGTGGTTTTGGGACGTTGAAGCCCAAGAATTATTACATTATAATCGTCCAGGGATGGTTATGAGGAGCAGTTTTTCTGCTCAGTTCCACTTCTACGCAACTTATAGTCGTTTTACAACCGAAGAGCAATTGCAAGCTCCACCTCCAGCCACCACTGTCCCACCCAGATGGAGTTCGCATACATACTCTATCCAATCACATTTGCTTATTTCTGTGACGTCAAGCCCTTTCCGTGCGCATTATAAAGTTGTTGTAACCATACAGAGACATGTTCCTGTCGCTGGTTTTGCTCAAAAACTTGACCGCTTTGTCAAGTTTCATCACAGGTTCGGACAACAATGCCGAGCCAAACGTCATATTCTAGGTAGGAACGACAAGCCTTTAGTTTTCCATGTACGTGGTATTTAGAATAGCGCAGAAAAAATACGAATGGATCGAAAAGAAACAAGCGTGCACGAATCTCCTACATCGGTGATTGAAAAGCGTGCGGGCGGAGCTTGTAATTATTCTTAGGTTGTAAACGCCTTATAGGTCTTTGTTCACTGACCTATAGCGTCTGAGCCTGCAGAACTTTATGGTACGATGCGTGAAAAAAAAATAAAGAAAAGAAGGGAATATTAATAATCACAGTATAGCATCACAAGCGGGGCCTACGTCTGACAGCTGCGGATGATTCCTTGGGTACGAGTTCACTGCAACTTGCGTTTTGATTAATGGCAACCCTGGAGCGCATTCGCTTCATCCACATTGAAAAATTCGATTTAAATATATCTTGCTTTCTTTGGAAGAAGCTTTGAATTTTTGTTGTTGTTTTTCTTATGCAACTTTCTAATTTACATTTTGGAAAGTGACGGAAAACAAGTTCTTCTGAAGAACTTAAATTGTGTCCAGGTTTGCCGAACTAATATTCAGTAATATCGGTTTTGGGCACATATTCCGAATACGTACATTCGATGCACGCATAAATTTCCTTCCAAAAGTTTTCAAAGACCGTGCCTGCGGAGAGTACATCATATCATAAAGCTAACACTGTGCGCAATATAACATGACCATCTGATGATGGACTGATGATGCAACAAAAGCGATATGCTCTTCACGAAGGTTCCAATCTTCAAAACTCAGAAATGCAGACCTGCACATATCAACAGTCCGCTGTCGTAAAGGAAGCTTCATCTCACTGCGAAACGACATTTCTAAAAAAATTCCCCATCTCCCGCTAAAGGGAACCATGTGTGCATGCGAAGCAGCGGGGAGATAATTAGCTTGAGCGGGAGGAACGTCGCCGCTCTCATTTCACGGCAGCGGTCCGGGCGCTCATCGCGGCGCTGCACAGGAGAAAGAATGAGGCGCGCGCGCTCCGTCATTTTCATACCGCAGAACTACCGTGGTGCCCCCAGCGGAGTGTGCAGCTGTCGCACCACCTGTCGTGCGCGCCGCTCCGTAGAGGATTCCTAGAGGAGAGAACGGGGTGACCGTAGGAGAGGAGACGTGCATGCGCTGTGGGGGTGTGGGACGCGGGAGCCGGTCCGTAGAGTAGAGGATTCCTAGAGGACGCGCATGCCGCCCTCCGTAGAGTAGATGATTCCTAGAGGAGAGAAAGGGGGTGAGCGTAGGAGAGGATAGGGGAGGGGACGCGCATGCGCTGTGGGACGCGGGGTCCGCTCCGTAGAGTAGAGGATTCCCTAGAGGAGAGAAAGGGGGTGAGCGTAGGAGAGAGAGAGGGAGGGGAACGCGCATGCGCTGTGGGACACGGGAAGGAGGGACGGACTAAGCCCCCTCCAAACACAAGCAAGCAAGATCAAGGAATGGGGTCAACCTGGGCGACAGACACCACCTGCCTAGCCATTGCTAAGCAGCCTCTCTGTGCTCTCGGCCATGACTCAAGGAATGGGGTCAACCTGGGCGACAGACACCACCTGCCTAGCCATTACTAAGCAGCCTCTCTGTGCTCTCGGCCATGACTCTGATGATTGTAGTACGGTTGACGGCCTTCATATTACTACAGTGTTGTGGTTCGCATAATGGGTGCTTCCCTACTTCATGAAAGTGGCCGGACGCGGGACGCGGGACACGGGACGCGGGACGGACAGAGCCCCGAGCATAAGATGCTTCGCATCTAAAACGTCATAATACACTTCCGCAATACTTTTAACCAGCTGTGCCGGTTATTTTGTAGGGATGTAGTGGTTGCAAAGAGGGGTGTGAATCCAAATGGGCGAACAAATATTTTAGTCGATTGGACTACGAGATCATGGCGGTTGAGAGGGAGCGAAGATAGCATGACGGACAACGCAAGGAGGGTACACTTATGTTATAGAACAAGCCAATGAGGCTAGTATTTATTGCGCTTTAGAGTGACTTCCCCAAGAGAGTCGGCCAACTAGCGCCTCGCACCGGCACTACTGCTACCACTATTACTCCTACTCCTGAACTCCTTCTGCTACTGCTACTACTACTACCACAGCTCCCACTACCACTACTAGTGCTACTACTACAACTACTACTCCAACGCTTCTACTGACGTTGCTCCGAAGCTCCTACTCACACTGCTCGTATACTCCTACTAATACTGCTGATATTTATTCTGCTGATTCTAATCCTATGCTCCTGGTCATACTCCTCCTATGCTTCTACTCGCGCAGCTATTGCTCCTACTCGCACTGCTCATACTTATACTGCTGGTATACTCCCACTCATGCTGCTACTATTCCTCATGCAGCCACTCCTATCTACCTACTGACACTGCTACGACTCATACTACTACTATCATTCTACTCCTGCAGCAATGATTCCTACCACGCCTCCGGTTACTCCTGCTCCCAACAGCAATACCTTAAGAAAATCAAGCTGTCTTCGTATCTCCAGGCATATGCATAACTATTGTACACTCGATGCACATCGACGACAAACGCTGACAATAACAGTGAAAGATATCACAAAAACAGCGAAGAAAAAAGCGTCAGCTTATCAACTGCCGTAAGTGACACGTGGCTTAAAAAAAGAACGAAAAAAAAAAAACCGCCCGTGCCAAACAAAACCAACAAGCTTGAAAGACTTGTATTGAGCTTACGTAAGAGCTCATTTCGTTGTATAACCTCTGCGAACTTCGGAATGCTAGCGTCGTGCTATTGTGCTTGAGATTGACTGAATATATAGATTGCATGTGTGCAGCAGCAGCTTATGTTTAAGTGCCGAATCCACGTGGTATTTGCAGCAGCTGAAGTACAGAAATTGTTGTGAAAGAAGTTGTGCTCTTTTAGGTATCGATGGAAGACGTTTAATTTATCCGTATGAATCTTGCTTCCTCTGTAATCCGCGCGCTGTTAAGATTTTCTATATTTGTCTCGCGTCCTACACTAATCTGCCTCAATATTATTTTAGAGCGATTGGTATAGTGCAGGCTGCAGTTATTTTCACAGAAAAAGACGTTCCCGTATACGTTCATGAGGTGTCGGTGTATTTCACTGCATACTACACTATGTGCCAGTGTACTTCACTGTACACTTCACGACCGTGTCATGGTTTCACGACGTGCAATTTCTATGATGCCTACTGGAGTAGCGCTTAATGTGCCTGACACTTGTCTCAATATTCACATAAGGAACGCGTTTATGGAGGCTGGGAGCCTTAGACATACGACCATAAGCGTGCGCAGGGTTTCCCTTCAGGGGGAGCGGGGGGTCATCGCAGCACCCCCCCCCTATTAAGTCAATGTATGGGGCAGACTTTGAGCACCCCCCCCTACTCATAAGTGACTAGGGGGGCCTCAAAGAAAAGAACAGGGGGAAAAAAGATGATCAGGAAACAAGATGTGCTGATATGAAAACAGCAAGACACATTAACGAACATGGTGGCCTGCTGTGCAAACACCCGCATTCCAAAATACAGAGCTCCCTGTCTGATACTACACAATACGAACTCGCGGTGTAAGCTAACTGTGCAGCCATCTCTTTCTCAATCTTCTTCTTTCTTCTCTATTCCTTTCCTTTCTATTATTCCCCCCTTTCCCCACCCCACGTGTAGGGTAGCCAACCGAGCCAAAGCTTGGTTAACCTCCCTGCCTTTCCTCTTCGTTGCTCTCTCTCTCTCCCTGTCTGATAGTGCAACCGATGGTTTGCTCGCGCACCCGCTCTTTTCTCGAAGCATCTGAGTAGCCTCACTGATTATGCGTGCTTGCTCATCATAGGCGTGCTCAGGGTTCCCCTTCAGGAGGGGAGAAGATTCCTCGCAGTGCCACCCATCTATAAAATGTCAATGTATGGGGCTGACTTTGTGCCCCCCCACCCCCCGAGTCACAGCTCCCCCCTCCCTACATATTATGTCAATGTATGGGACTGCCTTTGCGCCACCCCCCCCCACCTCCGAGTCACTGCGCCCCCCCTACATATTACGTCAATGCATGGGGGCTGACTTGGCGCCCGCCCCTCTTAAGTGACTAGCGGGAGAGGCCGCCCCTCTGCCACCCCGTGCGCACGCCTATGTTCGCTCATCCTTCTTCTTATCAGCAATCGTGGTCCCCTGAAACTGCGGAGTGCGCCCACACGTGCTCAAATGCAGTGCCACGAAGCCTTCTTTGCCATTACGTATACATTATCGGCACGCTCACGTAATCGCTCATTTAGGCATCTGCATTTAGGCATCTACATTTAGCCATTTAGGCGTCTGGCCCACGCAACACGCGGCGCAAGACAAGGGGATCCTCTACACAACGCCCTGCACATAGTCAACAAAAGAGCGTTCTTTGTTTGACGACACAGTGATTGCCGCGTCTCTTTACGGGGCAGGTCCTGATATGACCGCCTATGGAGCATAACTTGTAAAAAAACCGCCAGGCCTGCGCGGAAGGCGCAGCACAGTCACAGCGAAAGCTGGAAGGGCGGCCTTTCTAGAGCCTTTTTTAAACACTCTTGGGGCAACTACTACAAGCGCACTTACATGGTACCCACTACGCCATAAATAATCATAGTTTTTGTGTAGTGGGGAAGCGTCTACTCTACCAATATTCTTAATTCTTCGGAAAAGCGCGGTACCCGCTACACACTTGTAACGCATTATGTGCACTTTGTTGCTTTTGTGGCTGACGACGATGAAGAATTATGCCATTTTGTAATGTGTTGGAGCATTGAACGACCCACTCGTTACGCATTTCGTATTGTGTGACGCCTGGTTGTTACTTTACTGTTCTAAAACGCTTTACAACACGCGTTAACGCGATTTCTTACCCGACATGAAGCCTGCATATGATCAGTTTGCACCGCAGTTTCAAGCAGTGGCGTAGCTCGTGGTAGAGTGCTGGGCTGCCACGCAGAGGACCCGGGTTCGATTCCTAATCTGGCATAGGTGATTTTTTTATTTATTTAGTTTTTTTCTTATTTCGAGCGATATTGGTTACGGACACCGGCGGCGGCGGCAGCGGCGGCGGCGGACAACTACGGCGCAAAAACGACCCTTGTTGTGATCTCATAACAGCTTTCGCTGTAAAAATAAGTAGACCGTATACAAATCTCTTCACCTTGAATTGCAGCGCATTATTTATAAACGTCCACGGTCCCATTGCTATTTAGGACAAAGTATCACACACGAACCACGCAAATACCTCATCAACATGTCACTTTTTTTGGTTCTTATTGTGCATTAAGATACCACGGCACAATGTACCACACACGGAGAGTCAACAGTTTCCTAGGATCATTGGCAGTATACGTTTGTGGGTATTCATACCGTCATAAAGCAAACGCTAAAGGATTCGTTTAATCGCGATTCATTAGCGTCTGTGCTGCAAGGTAATTAAGAAAGTGCTCAGTGCATGCCTCGGGCTAATTTACAAATCGCTTATGATGCAATAACCGCGCTGTGCAAGCGCGCTTAGTCGTTAGCACTGCCAATTGGCATAACTTAGCGACGTAAGTCATTTTGTGTGCGCGCCGAAATGCCAAAGTATGTGCCACTGGGCTCGCAATGCACGCTGGGCAATGAACTTCATCAGGCCATATCCGGAGAATTATATGTAAATCTCTTCACAAGAAGGTTCCTGGCTATTCGCCTAAGGCAGGGGCCGGCAACTTTTTGAGGCGAAGGGCCGAGTTGCATGACGTCTAGATGGCGGGGGCCGCACGACAAATTAGGGGGGGGGGGGGGGAGGGGCTTTGCAGGCGAGTAGAAAAAATTCGGCGGACTGACAATAATGATGTACAAAACTGGAATAGAAATGATGTTCACTTTCATCACGCATGTTACATGGTTGCAATTTATAAATATAGTTTACAAGCAAAAAAAAAAAAAAAAAAAAAAAAAAAAAAAAAAAAAAAAAAAAAAAAAACCTCTTTCAATGCGACTTTTTGTGCTGAACATTCTTAGCCAACTCGCAAGTATCTACAGCAAGGTTGTTCACCGACAGGCGCAGAAAGTTCTTGGAAGTCTTCATCGGCTAGTTGCAGGAAGGGGGGGGGGGGGAGATCCTGACGTCGTGCCGAGGGCCGCATAATAATGCCCCGTGGGCCGCAGGTTGCCGACCCCCTGGCTTAAGGATATCTACAAAAATCAATGAAAGACATAACATTTATTCTCACGTTAAGACCGGGGCACCGACCTTTATCAAAGATTTTTGATAAAGGCCGGACCCCGGTTGAAATGTCTGAATAATTATAAATCTATATATATTAGATCAGGAAAAACACTATCTTGACAGTTCCTATCCCCTTCGGGCGCCAATTCAGATGCACTGGCTACAAATGCGTCAAATTCGCATAGCGTAATTTCGAGGCACTCAATACATTCCAAGAAATAAAATGAAGGAATGTGTTGTTTTCTGCGAGTTTCAGTAATTAATATTAATTAGCGTGTAATTAAATCTCTAATCATTCTGCGATCAGTCAGCTTCGATATTTGCCTTAAAAATCAGATATTAGGCCCAACATGCACGGCCATTTCGCCATGGTCTTGGAACCCGGCACGTCGAAGTGATCGTCGAACCCGGTAGTGTCTCCAGAAAAGTGATCCTCTGGAGCAATATGCAGCACAATGAAATTAAATGTCCACTAGCTGTCCACTCAGGAAGTCTGCGCAAATGTGCACACTGCGTTTCAAGCCATTTTTTAAAATTTATTTATACTGTTAGCCAAAGTCCGATACAGGGTGGAGTAATAAAATATACTTCACACATCGTTGAAGACACAAGCACTACACAATGAAATCAGGACAGACAACGCATCTGGCAGGTTTAAACAAACCTACACCATACAGACCGTACAAATCGTAATTCAAACAAAATACAAATCTAACCAAAAGTACAACGTGCAAATTGATTCACGTTTTACACAGTAGTGACCAACGATGAGCATAGAGTAACACAACTGTAAACACTACACTCAACGAACGGTGTTCTATATGCATCAAAATTTTCATCATCATAGTCAGGGAACTTTTCAACATCACGTATAATTATTTGAAATCATGCCAAAGCATACATGCAGCTTATCACTGGAAAAAAAGGAAGGTGATAACCATAGGCGTGCGCAGGGTTTCCCTTCAGGGGGGGGGCGAAGGTTCGTCGCAGCGCCCCCCCCCCCCCTGCCTATTATGTCAATGCATGGGGCTGACTTTGCACCCCCCCTCCCCGAGTCGCAGCGCCTCCCCTCCCTATTATGCCAATGTATGGGACTGAATTTGCGCCCCCCCCCCCTCCTAGGTGACTAGGGGGGCGCCCCCTCTGCCCCCCCCTCGTGCGCACGCCTATGGTGATAACGCTTATATATGGCTGAAGAAACACGCGGTGCGTGATGCGCCTCCCAAGTTGATGTGTACACGCCACCGCTGAAGAGGATATACGTCTTCTTAAAGTCATTGACACTCTCCACGTTGGCTGTACACCTCTTGACATAGGCGTGCGCAGGGTTCCCCTTCAGGGGGGGGCGAAGGTTCGTCGCAGTGCCCCCCCCCCCCCCTATTAAGTCAATGTATGGGGCAGACTTTGCGCCCCCCCCCCCCCCCTCCCTATTGAGTCAGTGTATGAGGCAGACTTTGCGCCCCCCCTTCTTAGGTGACTAGGGGGGGGCGGCCGCCCCCTCTGCCCCCCCTCGTGCGCACGCCTATGCCTCTTGATACGCCCGTGACAATTTATGCAGTGTTGACGAAATGGTTGCAACCTGTAAAACAACGTCTGCATTGACGTTGCTAATATATGTCCTAATATACGCAAATGCTTAGAGAACATCTACAGGGTTCATAAAGTGCGTAGTTTCTTTTGCCACCGCATACAGAGCGCTTCCTGGAGACTGCCTTCACGACAGGTTAATTGCACAATCCCGCGTTTTATTCGTCATAGATTTTTTGCAAGACGTGTGCTGGCATACAGCAAGTTCAGTTCATTTCAAATAAATTCGATTTATTTAGATAAACATTGCCTAGGTTCAAGGGACCAAAGGCAGATTATCTCTGCCTGACTGAGTCCCCTCACCCATACACTTTCTCAGATACTGTGGAACATAAAAGTAGAGTGATTTTGCTAGGAACATAAAAGCAAAATTCAAAGAGTGGAAGGAATATAGGAAATACACATTTTAAAATATAACAACACAACCAACAGCAATCACCCATAGCAAGATAAAAAAAAGTAAAAAATAGGTAAAAAGCTGAAAACGCGAACATCTTAGGCCAAAAGAGAAAGTGCAACACGGAATGTAAAATACACATTGAAAGACATGAGTGACTTCTACCCTATTATACAAAAGTATAAAGAAACAGAAAATACATTTCTAACTGATAATCTGTTTAGGACGCAGTACAAGGGAGTAAGAACATTTTAACATTTTTCTTTAAACTGTATTTTGTACTACCATGTTCTAAAAGTTCACGAACGTAGCCGTTGTTGTAGAGTAGATTTGGCATTTGGTGTGACAAGGTTTGCAGTTCCCATCATCAGTGGTCACTGACGTCAGCTCCAGACATTTCGTCGCACTACTCGGGACACCGTACTTGGTCCACACAATCCCATCGACGCACTGACCGCAGCCAAGAGACCTACGCACCCGAAATACTTTTTATCTCCAGCGCGCCCGCCTGAAATGGCCTTCCGGGTTAGGGGGTTCATCAGGATTCATTAGATGGAACCCCCTCCGTCGCGTACGAATTCATTAAGATTGGCGAGCCGGACTTGGCCCGGAGCGTTAGGCCTGGTGCACCTGAAAATGGCTTTGCTCGGCCTGCCGTCTACGTCTAGTGCACGCATCGCTTGCTTAGTATTTTTTTTTTTTTTTATCGTTGTCCCGCCAAATTACCAAGTTCTGGACGGAGTCTGTAGACGTGCATTACGCGGCGAATGCTGCGACAACGTCGAAGATTTCACCGTCCGGCTGAATTATTGATCAAGCCCCCTGGAGGCACGCAACGACGGTGGTCCTCTTGGAGAAAACGGCGTTTCGTAACCCCTGCCACTGGAAACCGTGCTCGCAAGGGCGGGTAATTAGCTTCTCCGCCCGGTTTCAGTCCCGGACGTTTGCAGCAACTCCCCGCGCGCGTGCTCCCGCGGTCCTTTCATCGGGGAGTGGTCTGGTTGAAAGGCACGCTAACGCCCCTCCCCCCTCCCTCTGTCGACCATCCTTCTTCAAGTACAGCGCGTCTAGTGGAGCAACTGCCGGACAGCTAATCTCGAACGTGCGCGCCAGCGTCGTCGGGTGACAGAGAGGGGATATTCGAGTGACGTCAATTCTCGTCACCTTATTGCGCGAACATGTACCACCGTTCTTGTGGAAAAAAAAAATTAAGGCAGCTCAATCCAATAAAGTTACCATCAACCAACCAAACAAGACAGCTTCGCACCCGGTGTGCCAATCCTGAAGGAAGTGCGGAGCTCGGCAGCCTTCTTTGTTTCTCTTTAACTTTCTTTCATTCTTCAAATCTCTTTTTTCTGTTTTTTTCCTCTCATCTGTCTGTTTTTATATGTCTTCTTTTGTCTCTTTATGTCTATTTATTTCCCTCTCTTTTTTTCTTTCTATTTCTTTCTTCTCCTATCTTTCTTTCTTTTTCGTTACTATATCTTTGTCTCACTCACTCTCTCTATTTTTCGCTCGCTTCCTCTTTCTTTCTATCTTTTTTTCTCTATTTCTCTCATTCTCCTTCTTTATAAGCTATTATTTACTCTCTCCCCTCCTCATTTGCCTCCTCCTCACCTCACTTGCTTTTCCTACCCCCTTGCTATACGATACTACACAAGGCTATGTTGTGTTAGCGTGCCTGGATAGCTGATTGGTTAAGACGCTCGCCTTTGGATCTTGGGAACGTGGATTCGAACCCCACCGCCTCGTGAGGAATGTTTTGTGCCAAGATTTTCTCTTTCTTTATATCTTTCTTTCTCTCTCTCTCTGAACTCGTTCTCTCCTCTCACTAATCAGGGTTACTACAGGCCACGCCGTAGAAATCGGCGCACGTCTTTTGGGGCGCAGCAGAACACGAAGAAGATGACACAGGAAGGAGAGGACGAAGAGATCGCGTGCAGATTCATGATGACGACAGTTTCTGTTCACCCTACACGGCGCCACAGAAAGCTTTAAGAGTACCGCTCTTGAAAAAAAAATTTGCGGGACTCTCGGCCTTCGCATTCAAGAGCAGAACGCTATAGCGTAATCGGGCCCCGTTACCATCGCCGTCTCAATCACTAGCCTAGCTTCGCTTCTCAGCTGAGACCAGGGTTGCCGTTGGTGGCTACCCTGCGCCAAATTGGCTACTTTCGAAAAAAAAAAAAACCATGGCGTCAGTTGGCGCCATGGCTCTTTTTTAAACATGTGGTTTTACTTATTTGAAATGGTTTTTATTTATTTATCAATGGTAAAGACTGTTGATAATACCACTTCTGTTCTATTTGGCTAGAAATTGGGCGATAATATCAAATGACATGGCTACTTTGGCTACTTTTGGCATGAATTCTGGCACCTTTTCTTGTCCACCCAACGGCAACCCTGGCTGAGACTTCAACCGTTCCGCAAGGAAACGAACGTCTGTGTGCGTAGCATTGACTGTTTCAAACTATCCTAGAATGCCTACTGCAAGTAGAGTTGTGCAGCGCTCACTATGCCATAATTCGTCATTTTACCAATTCGCGAAGTACCCACGCGTCCGTAAGGCAACACGCACACCTGTACACCTGCCCACTTTATTGATGCTGTTAGTGACGAAGATGTGTGATGATGCCTGGCCTTTAAATCAGCTACTCTTTGCGCAACTCATATGTTTTGACGCCTGGACAAATTTCTACGCTTCTGCCACGCAATGTTACAAGTGTTAATGACACTCGTCACTCTACATACCGTTCATATAGCGTTTTTTTTTTTTTTTCAAGCGATTCCGAGCACGGGTGTGGCAAAGGCACCCGTGCTCGGAATTGCTTGGCACAAAAAGAAAAAAAAGAAAAAAAAAACCCTCCTACTGTTTGGAACAATGTGGGTGTTCTGTATGTTAAGGTAATTATAATGAGACGAATTATGTTTTGCGCAGTTCAAAACAATTACCGGTGTTGATTTGATGCATTAAAGAAAAAAAAAGCACGGGTGTGGCTCTGTTGTAGGACACCTGCTTGCCACGCAGAAGGCCTGAGTTCGATTCCCACTCGACCACTTAACTCAATACCACTGGGTATTGAGTTAACCTTCAGCGCTCTATTTTGACCCATTTTAGCAGTAACTTGACCTGTAGCGCCTTGTTTTGACCTATCTTGGCACTTTGAGCGTGACGCCAAGCGACGACATGAGGCAACATGAAACGATTGCCAGGACGCCTATAATGCTCCGCACTTAAAACACATGGTTCCTTATTCCCTTACCTAAAACGACTTGTATGCAAAAACCTTCTTCTTTTACTTCATCATCATCATCATCATCATCATCATCATCATCATCGTCGTCTTCTTCTTCTTCTTCTTCGCAGTAGATAGCATTGCTTAATAACTGTGACCTGCAACTAACAACTGTGAACACAGTTACTCCAGTCAGCGTGTGTGCCGCTTCTCTACTCTGTCTTTCGTTCCTATGGTTAAATCCAATGCTCAAGACTAAAAAGTTTATCCCGAGGCGCATTCCTCAACTACAAAGAGGTTGCGACAAAATTATATTCACAAGGATATTAATAGCAATTTTAAGGGGTGTTTTATGTGCCTTACCTCGAACACATGGGATAGAGGATGACAAACCCATTGAAAGCAACGATGATTTTTTTTTTCACCCGAGTCCAATTTCTGAAAGTTCAACTATATTTCTTTTTTTCCAACGCAAACAAAGTTCTTAGTTGTCGCCTCAACGTCTTTCTCGTGCCATTGTCCAAAAATGAGATATCACGACCCGTGTAAAGCGTACGGGAGCGTACTCGTAAACAAAAATAAGAGGACAAGATAGAGTAGAAACGCAGCGACGGTTGATGGAGACGGTGGACAAAAGAGCTCGAAGCCGAAAAGATGCAGCTGTCGCGATCAGACAGCTACCTGCTCCCTTTCGCTTCCATTCTTGCTTTCTTTCGTGGCACCTTGCGCCGGTGGCTGACAATGCCATTCCATTCGTGCCTGCATTATTGCGGGAAGCATTCAAGCCTACGAGGTATACGGACGAAAGAGAAAAAAAGCTCTTCAGGTGGAACAAACAAACAAAAGAACCAAAAGGAAGGCTGCTGGTCTTTCTTTACTTTGCGTCAGGCTCTCACTCGGGGAAAAGCATTCCTGCCTCATTTGCATTCGTTCATTCTCTTTTTTTTTTCTTTTTAGGGGCGAAGCTCCTAAGGGTGCGGGTCTGTCCCTCCTCTGTAGTTGTCGTAGTAGTAGTAGGTAGGTAGATAGCCACGTATAGTGGAATGTACCCACTCCACGTGATAAAGATGACGATGACGCAGTATAGTGGAATGTACCCACTACACGTGATAACGATGACGATTACATCACTCACTTCGTGGATATGGCGTGATATTAGGGGCGAAGCTCCTTAGGTGTGGGTCTGTCCCTCCTCTGTAGTAGTAGTAGTAGTAGTAGTAGTAGTAGTAGTAGTAGTAGTAGTAGTAGTAGTAGTAGTAGGTAGATAGCCACGTATAGTGGAATGTACCCAACCACGTGATAAAGATGACGATGACGCAGTACAGTGGAATGTACCCACTACACGTGATAACGATGAAGTATAAGCGCGTTCCAGTATAGTGGAATGTACCCACTACACGTGATAACGATGACGATGACGCTGATGACCATGAAGTATAAGCGCGTTCCAGACCACACATTCTCTTTCTGCCATGGATGAAAACGATCGAGCTTCGCCCACTCATCATCATTCACTTCGTGGATATGACGTGATTTTTTTTTTTTTTGCCGAAACTGCGAAGCCGTTGGCGGGCGTTGGATAGAAACCTTGATAGCGGTGCAGCGACTTGAAGAGCTGTAATGACTAGTCTTTGGAACTATAAGTTCGGTCCTGAAGTACGATGCAGAATATATGGACAGCGTCGGGAAATTCGCGCTTCAAACTGACGCACGAAATGTTGCAGAATGACCACGAGAGAACCGACGGCGCAGTACTTCTAGAGAGAAGACAGGACAAAGCTTTCTTGTGGGCGCAAAGTGGTTTACAGTGTGCTTTAGCGCGTTCGCATATAATCTGTTCCTTCATTTACGGAGCAGCGCGGATTACGGTGGGACTATAAAACTATGAAAGTAATAATACGGATAAGCGGGCTAGTTGGTTTAGCTGCTAGCGCAAACACACGAGGACACACAAGAAAGGAACACACGGACCAGCGCAGACTATCAACTGATTTTTTATTCACAAAGAAACCACTATATACATAGGCGTGCGCAGGGTTCCCCTTCAGGGGGGGGCACGGGGGGGCGAAGGTTCATCGCAGCGCCCCCCTCCCTATTAAGTCAATGTATGGGGCAGAATTTGCGCCCCCCCTCTCTTAGGTGACTAGGGGGGGCGGCCGCCCCCCTCTGCCCCCCCTCGTGCGCACGCCTATGATTATATATACTCTTTTTCCGCACCTCATGATCACTGCACATGAGCAGTGATCATGAGGTGCGGCGCTGGTCCGTGAGCAGTGATCATGAGGTGCATGCGCTGGTCCGTGTGTTCCTTTCTTGTGTGTCCTCGTGTGTTTGCGCTAAAGTTACAGTTTATGAAAGTAAAGCCACTTTATGCACTGCCGCAGGTGCTAAACAGCCGTCTGTAAAAGAAAAATGTTGGGTGCGAGCGAAGCTGATACGTACATTACCGGTGTAATTCATAAGAAGCGGCCGCGTCAGCGCGATGATTTTAATAATGCGGATATTACGACAACGAGCGTAAATTATGGCCGCTTAAACGACCTCACGGCTTAGACATCGCTCCGGCTAATTTCTCAGCTTCCATCGTTACCGCGGAGGTGGTGATCCGTTCCATTTAATGATTGCCCCCGTACGGAGACCATTAAGCCTGCGCAGCTGGCAATCTCTCAGGCATGTTCTCTCGAATTATTATCACAGACACGTTATGCGGTTTTCCGCTTCCGTTTCGCCCTTCCTTTTTTGTCTTTTTTTTTTCCTTCTTACGCTATCGCATCACGCGATGTGTACATTTGTGTTCGATTATTCTGCTACGCTAAATCGACTAAAGCTTTCTCGTTTTTTTTTTTCGTTTTTTTTTTTTTTTTGAAGTCGAAAGCCTTAGCTGCTTCATCAAACACGAAAAGCAACGGTCGGCGTCGGCGCCTTCAACGCGAAGTGTGCAGAAAGATCACGTGATGACGCCTAAAATGTCATCTAGTATTCCTATTTGAAAGAACGCTTTTCATTGATCCCGTATATGAATCAGGTTTGATGTCAGCAGGGTTGCCGTTGGTGGCTACAATGCGCCAAATTGGCTACTTTAGGACCCCGTTTGGCTACGAAAATTTGAGGTTGGCGCCATGGCTACTTTTTGGCTACTTCGAACTTCTGTTTAGGCGCATTTAGTAGCCAATTTTTCTTAATAATTGGAGGTAAAAGAACAAGACAGTCGAACTATCAGCCACTGTTTTCAACCTTTTCTGTCGCGTAAGCTAATGCGCGCATGTCTTTGCCCCAGCCAATAGGCTCATGCGCACCATAGCAACCCCTCCCCCGCAAAACAAATATCAGCACCAAAATGAAGCTAATATACAATAATATTTCTTGGGGTTTAACGTCCCAAAACCACGATATGATTATGAGAGACGCCGTAGTGGAGGGCTTCGAAAATTTTGACCACGTGGGGTTCTTTAATGTGCACCTAAATCTAAGTGCATCGGCCTCAAGCATTTTCGCCTCCATCGAAAATGCGGCCGCCGCGGCTGGGCAAAATGAGGGTGGTCTGTTACTATGGTAAATCAAGTAATCAATTCAGGTCTGCGGCTTCGAGAAAAAAAAAACTGCTTAAAAAGGTTAACGTTCCTTCTGACTAGTTGGCGGGAATGCTCCGAAATTCCCCTTTCTCTGGGAAGAACTATCCTGCATAAATATATGCCGACACAATGAACTTATACTAATACAATATAGTTGCTGTGCCACAGGCTGCAAAATATGATTTACGGAATTAAATGTCGGAAAATGCAAGGTTATTCGTGTTCCGAAACACTAACATTCAGCCTATTTACCTCCTGAACAGCGTTGCATTTTATAACCCGTGACTATGAAATTTATATGCCCATATATATATCATGTAATATTAACAGGAAGAATGAAAAAATTCTGACTACAACCGCACGGCTAACGTAAGAGCCACGAAATGCCGCCTTTCCGCTCCCTCTCTATCAGCGCATCGAAATTTTCGCCGCTTGCGCTTTTTTCATAGAATATATAAGCGCAGCGTGCTCCACGACCCAATTAATTTAACACCGCACTATGGTTCACCTTTGGTTATTGCTCTGAGGTCATTCTGTATTGTAAAAGCCAATGCTCACTAGTCTGTTGGAAGTCTGCTTGTTCTTTTTTACTCACTATATTTTGTCATATTTTTGGTTGTGTTTTATGCACTCTCGGCAATTCTCTTGGCATTGCGGTACATAAAAATAAATAAATAAATAAATAAATAAATAAATAAATAAATAAATAAATAAATAAATAAATACATAAATAAATAAATCCTTTTTTTTTTTTTGCAACTCGCCTGTGACTTGAAGAGCAAGATGGAAAGCATATGGTCTTATTTCTGTGTTTTTGCTCGCTCAAAATCATTTATTTTATAAAAAATTCGAGTCATAATACCGCTTTCTTCTAGATGGCTACAAATTTGGCGATAAAGTTAAATTGCATGGCTACTTTGGCTACTTTTAGCTTGAATTCTGGCTCCTTTTTCAAGTCTACCCAACGGCAACCCTGGATGTCAGGTTTCGAAAATATATCGATATTGATTGCCGCAGGGACTAAAATGTGAACTCCGATTTTGAAATATATCGGGCTTTCGTTCCACGGTGACGTTTGAACTCACCGTGACTGCATGTGGTGCCTCACGAAAAAAAAAAAAAAGAAAAGAAAAAGAAATGCTTGAGCTCAGTCCCGTCTCTGTAGCTTACCCGAACAAAGCGATAATAACGGCAATAGGTGGTAAAATAATGCGAGCACTGTTTAGTACTCGCGAAAGATCCGTGGGCCACATGTATGCGGCCCGCTGGCCTCGTGTTTGAGACCCATGAAATATAGATACGAATGTCCTCTAGTAAAAAAAAAAAATGAAATGGGACGTCTTGAGACCATGTAGGAGAGGCTACAGGCACCACGTCATAATGTGCTGCATCAAGACGAACAGCTACGGACAAAAGATTGGAGACCACGAAGCGCAAGAAAACGCTCAATATTCCCGCTGCTACGACAGACAGCTTTAAATTTAAATTTCCGGCCTGTTCTAAAACGTGCTTACAACGTGTGTACTGTGCAGCTCAACCGAATACACTCAAATACCGCTGGGAAAATGATTTTCTCAGAGCTACTCGTCTCTTAACCTCTTAAAGGAGTACTGAAACGATTTTGGAACATCGCAAAAGGGACATTTTTCGTTTCCTTGGTATGCAGTGTCAACGCTCTCCACACACCGGAGTCAGACAACTCGTATAAAATATTTTATTTTGATTTTAAAGTTTTCGTCACTGAGCATCTGCAAGCCAGCTCCACTGCAATGGGCATTATCGCGACGAGTCAAGACAGAGCCCGAGTTTGCGAGCTCTGCCTCCTGCATGCAGCCTAAATCGCAGAAATCACTGTCAGGGTCACTGGACGACATTCCACTCATCGTTGTTTACGTGCACCACGAGCAGATCACATATTTGTCGTTAGTACGTCGCCAGTTACTGTCTTCCCGTGACGTCACACCGCTCTGACACGTCACAGAGAAGCCGCCCCCTCGATACCGAAACCGAAATTGCTGTTTTGTGGTAGCGGTATTAAAAATATATCCAATGTATTCCCAAGCACCACGATACTCTCTACAGGTTTCTCGACACCAGTACTTTTATTTAGAGCATCAATCTGATAATTTTTAAAATTCATGTCAGTACACCTTTAACCTCTGTCGTCGAGTCTACCTCTTACAAGGCATCGGTCATGCCGGGCCCACCGGCTACAGTATTTGTCCTCACGATATCTGCACGTGAGAGTAACGAACCATAATCTCCTCGGTGACGGTGTGAAGAAAGGAAAAAATTATTCGCTGCGGCGAAAGCGAAGCTGCGATAGAAGAAGCGTTGAAGGGAGTCTCGAATAAATTTGCATATATTTAACACGTAGACCACCCGCTGACAGCTGCTGCCGGAACTTCTGTTCCGCCTAGCCACGATAATCCTGATAAGAGCACCACTTCGTTTTTTTTTTCTTTCTTTCTTCTTTTTTTTTTTTTTTTGCGGAAGTGGGAAGAGTCCTCAGCGTTACCACGGTGTCTAGACTACACCTACTGAGAGCGCAATAATGGTGTTTTTTTTTGAACACGCCCTCAATGCGAATCAAATAGAGCCAGAATAGAAAACTCTTAGAATATGTTTAGAATATGGAACAGGCGTTCTTACACTTATTGTACGATGGTGATCTCATCCTAGGGTTCATGATTCTAGAATTAAAAAAAAAGACAGGCAGGGATCAGTGGCAAATACGCAACCTCTTTACAAAGCGGCCGCGGCTCATGGCTCCTGCATTGAGTGCAGGACTTCATCCGCTCCCAGTGCCCGTGGAAGGACTCTCCACTTTCTCTGCTTTAATCAACTCACTCACTCACTCACCACTCACTCACTCACTCACTCGCTCACTCACTCACTCACTCACTCACTCACTCACTCACCACTCACTCACTCACTCACTCACTCACTCACTCACTCACTCACTCACTCACTCACTCACTCACTCACTCACTCACTCACTCACTCACCATTCACTCACTCACTCACTCACTCACTCACTCACTCACTCACTCACTCACTCACTCACTCACTCACTCACTCACTCGCACACAACTCTTCGATGTGCGTGAATAATTGTTATACACCCGGCAAACAAACTGTGGCTCACCGAGCGACATATCCTGCTGCACAATTTTTTTCTTTCAAGTTTAATGCCTACATGTCCGTGGCGATTACTTACAGAAACTCACAGGGTTTTTTATGCACTATCCTTGGACGATTCGAAGGGGAAAGTCATCTTGTCTTTCTCCTCAGTCAATGAACCGATCCTCCTCCGACCCCTCCGAAAGCTATCTGCAGAGGCGTGCACAGGGTTCCCCTTCAGAGGGGGGCGAGGGTTCGTCAGGCGTCCCTCCCTCCCTAATTATGTCAATGTATGGGGCTGACTTAGCACCCCCCCCCCGAGTCGCAGCGCCCCTCTCCCTATTATGTCAATGGATGGGGCTGACATTGTGCCCTCCCCTCTTAGGTAACTAGGGGGGGGGCGGCCGCCCCCTCTGACCCCCCCCCCCCCCGTGCGCACGCCTATGGCTATCTGCACCCAACGTGGTTTTGCGTTGCCTCCAGGATCGGAGGCAGTGCGAGCTTTCTCTACCTAACCTGGTTTGACACGGCCTCCGTGATCAGCCCTCCATTGAGCGAGCGACGATGTCATGTGATGACGTCACAAACTTTGGCTATATGTGATGTCGCCGTAACGTAATATGGTGACGTGAACACGTGATGATGCTTTCTTGCCATCATTCGTGTTGACGCCGACGCCGCCGGACACTGACGCCGCGGACGGTGAATTTTCGCGCTTGACGCGGCATCTAAGGCTTTCGCCTCTACAATAATAATTACAAGAATGTAGGAGTGGGTTTGTTGGTGGTGATACATGAAGAAGCTTGTAGCGCACAAAAGCACGGACGAAGCAAGTGACGACTGCACGATGCGCTGATCAGCGCATCGTCCCGTCATCGCTTCCTTCCAGGGTTGCCGTTGGGTGGACATGAAAAGGCGCCAAAACTCACGCCAAAAGTAGCCAAAGTAGCCATGTCATTTGATATTATCGCCGAATTTCTAGCCAAATAGAACAGAAGCGGTATTATCAACAGAGTCTTTACTATTGATGAATAAATAAAACTATTTTGAATAAGTAAAACCTCAAGTTTACAAAAAAAGACATGGCGCCAACTGGAAATTTTCGTCGCCAACGGGGTCCAAAAGTAGCCAATTTGGCGCAAAGTAGCCACCAACGGCAACCCTGCTTGCTTCGTCCGTGTTTTTGTGCGCTACAAGTTTCTTCAAATAATAATTAGGCTTGGGTGAGTATTCGGAGCGAGCAGTGGACCGGAGCAGAGATCGGAACTGGGGCCCGTGCGTAGTTCCGTGAACAAGCACTGTACGCTTTTTCAGTGCAACCTCGCTCAAGCCATCAAAAACAACAATAACAACAAAAATAAATAAATGAAACAACGGAAAAGCTATCTTCGAAGTGCCGGGAGCTTTTTCGTCGTTGCGTGTGGGCCCCACGAGTGTCATTCCACCGTCCCGAGAAACCCGGATAAGGGCACACGGCACTAGCAGCGGGTGCACTATAGTAACGGTTATAAATGTATAGGGACGGATAAAAGTCACGGTGTAGGCGTAAAAGGTGGGGCGGGGGAGAAGGGGTGCGAGTACGTGGTATTTTACAAAATTCAAGAGTTTCCTTTATCAACGCACCCCCCAGTATGCAGCGTGCCAGCTCCGCGTGCCTTCACGCTCGCGATGATTGCGTTGAACCGAGCTCGCCTGGAGGGAAGGAAGGGGGGCAAGGCGTAAGCGAGCTATACAACGTTTTCGAGGCAGTGGCGTCGACATGAGTGAAACTTTGGTGCGGTACGTACGCGATGCAGGCAGGCGAACGTGCATAAAGCTGATAGCTGAAGCGCGACCGGCCTGCAGCGGCGCGCCAGGGGAACGCGCGAAATTCCCCAGGCGTGCGATGCGATGGAATTCGTCGATACCACGCACAATCTCTCGACTCCTATAGACAAGAGGATGCAGCCGTGCGGAAAACTGCAGCTTTATGACTATCTTCTTCTTTGCGAAATATTGCAAGTGTTGTGACCGTTTTGGGCGCTCTTGTCGTTTAGCTTCCCTTGTAGCGCTGCAGTGCAGATCCAGGGCGGACTAGAGGAACACGTGTAAGCTTTCGAACATAAGTTATTGGACCATGTACGTACCATTCGATGGTACGCAAATGCATTCGTACGCTTACGTGCCTTTTTTTTTGACTGAGCGAGTGTATCTTGCCGTGCGTACTCCTACGTACGTGCAATGTTCACTCTTTCCCTGTTTTACTTTTTCTTGTACCTAGTTCTTTTACTCGCACTATAAGTTAGTGAATCGGACCTCCTGTGCCTTCCCCTCCTTGCAATCTCCGTTTATATCTGCGAAAGCAGCAGTGAAGACATCCAGGCGTGCTAGCGCCGTCGCCGTGATGTTCCGGGTTCTATGAAGGATGCGCGGACCACGCGGCTGTGTTGGAAGCCGCGTGATGAGTTAGAAGCCACGTGAGCGAGTCCAGAACGCTGGTGCCTTGATAAAGGCTGCACTCGTGCGCACATGCCCTAAGCACGAGATATACCACGAAGTGGCATAATCATGGGAGGCGAACTGAACAGCCGCACCTAAAGTTTCCCTAGGGAGGGGCCCGTGCATTCTGTGCGTCCCACATAGCCAAAGTTTCCAGTGGAGGTTGTTCGTTCAGTGAACTGTGTCATGCATCTTTGACGCATAACAACACACGAATATGATTGGTAATAGAATGTTTGCCGTAGCAACCGCACAACGCAAGTCATGAGTATATTAACTATTTACGTCGTCTTCTCTTTTAAAACTGTGGAGCATATCACGAACAGTAACTTTATTGCGGAAACTTAAGAATAAATTAGTATCGGGATTTTCTCCTCAGGAGGTCAGGAGCTACCTATGAATTTCTGCACAAGCACATCTGCCTTTATATCTCAATGTTTCCTGCGCGTAAACGAACAGTTTATCTTACCCTACGAGGAAACGTTTCGTCATTTTTATCAATTGAAGACGATATATGTTGGTCGCCAAGAGTGAGGGCAAGCGATGACGTTAAAGCAGATGATGTTCGCACACCGGCTCGATGGATTGCTTCTTTGTAAGGTTTTGAATACAACATATTGGCGACGAGGACGGCATTCGAACCCACGGTTGCAAAGCCTAATGGATTAATATACAAAACGCTTATGTCCAAGCCTTCCCGCAAAGACATTTTACTGCAGACAAGGCGAAGAGAGAAGCAAGAGACGTGATGACCAGACCCACGAATAACGAAGTCCCAAAGCGAGAAATCCTTGTGAGTACGTCTTGCTCGTGCAAAGACAGTTACGTTTATGATAAATCCACCAGCCTATTCTAAGAGTGTTCTCTCACTGTAAACACTGCACAGTACTGACCGTAGCGGTATTTGGGGACCTCCGGTGCGTACCTCCTGACATCATCCGATATTTCTGTGCAGTACCGGTCTGGCAGGCTGTGAAGCTCTGCCATGTATCAAAGTATGGCGCTTCCTTGAATGGGATTGAGAAGGCGCAGCTGAGAACGTAAAAAAAAAGGGAGGATGTCGGCAATCTGCTAACTTCGAGAAAAGAAAGAAAGAAAGAAAGAAAGAAAGAAAGAAAGAAAGAAAGAAAGAAAGAAAGAAAGAAAGAAAGAAAGAAAGAAAGAAAGAAAGAAAGAAAGAAAGAAAGAAAGAAAGAAAGAAAGAAAGAAAGAAAGAAAGAAAGCCTATCTTCGGAAACACGGCTTTGATACGCCAGCTCGATACCACGCCACGCTGCTTTCTTTTTTGTCTTTTTTGTCTTTTTTTTTAAAGGACTTCATTTTCGCTCCGTACACTGACATCGCTGCGCAGCGCCCTCCCATTAATATGTCATCGTTTTCATGGCTTCGGTGGAGAAATGTGTGGGGACTCAGGGGAGGTGAACGCGTCTGAGAAATTTCCGGCACTTCAGATACTCGTGCAAAAACATCGCAACAGCAGCTACAGCTAAAAAAAATAAAAAAATAAAAGAAAGGCCAATTGAAATCTCTTGAGTGCATTACACAATAATAGAGAGATGTTGCATTTTGGTTCGAGAGCAAAAAGAACAGACGAAGGAGGAACAAGTATAAAAATGACAGGTGCCTGCACCGCTAAAACTTCAAAGCAATGAGTCCAACTAAAGTCGTATCCTAAAATATACGGCCTTCTGGACTCAAGATATTCCGTTCACTTGAATAATTTGTCCCTTTGATCTCCATTACCTTTCTTTTCTCCACTTTCGTACATGCCTACTTCATGTTTCAGGTTAACATCATGAGTACAAAAGGTCAGGCATATCAGTAGACCTATATCGCGAGCCCATACGAAGTATTTCACTTTCTGTATCTGTACTGCGAAAAAAAACTGCCTCTATCCCTTACCAGCCTTCCGCCTTTATCCTCTACTGCCTTACCATGTCGCGGGGTTAGACAGTTGGTCTACAAAGAGCACACATTAAGGTCACGCTTAAGCGACGCCATGTTCAACCGTTAACATCGCCATCTTGTCCCCTGTGACAACTAAGTTAACTTTACTATAAAATAGAGCTGTACGTCTGCAAACAGCTGTGCGAATGCGTTTGGCGCTTCATGACCTTGCGTTAACTTGACGTCCTGACATCGAAAACGATGTAAAGCAAGGTCAAACAGGTCCCTTATGCTTTTTAAGGTGAAAACATCAGCGCAAACCAGGACGGACCACTAAGAATAGATGAGACAAGCACCAGCACTGTTTGAAGTGTAGTTTCCACCTTAAAAGCTGCGTACTAACTAGGCCCAACAGAAGTTTCATTCAGGTCCCTTATGCACTTGTCTTAATAGAGGTAGTAGTAGTAGTAGTAGTAGTAGTAGTAGTAGTAGTAGTAGTAGTAGTAGTAGTAGTAGTAGTGGTTTGTTAAGGAAATGACGCTTATTTCTGCAGCCCAATAGGGAGCACGGCGCTGCGTCAGGGGAAGGGGAAGTGGGAAATAAAGAGGATAGTAGAAAAAATTACACCATCTCCCGCTAAAGGGAACCATGTGTAGATGTGAAGCAGCGGGTGCTAACGCTTACATTGGCGGTGGCGTTGACGCTGGTGCTCAACGCAGCGTTGCGCAGGAGAAAAAACTGGGGAGGCACAAAGCACGCAGTGATGGAGCGGTGTTTCCTACTGGAACATGCCAATCGCTGCTAATGGGCAATGAGAGACAGAAGACTCCGACTGGACACAGAGACCCGCAGTGCGCTTTTAGTTAACGCGCACGCTGCGAATTTTTATTGTTCAACAACGCGCAGGAGAAATCTCCCACCGGCACCACCTTGCAGGTCAAGATCCATTGCCATATATACGGGGTGGCGAGTGAACGGTTGTGCAGCGCGAGCAGGCGGTTTTTTCAACCAAGAAACTCGCTAGCAGACGCTGCCTGCGTCGGCGTCGCGAGGCGAGAGAGGGGGAATGTAGGAGAGGAGAGAGAGGGGGGGACGCGCATGCGCAGTGGGAGTGTGGACGCCGCGGGCATGGATGCCTAGAGGAGAGATGGGGGGAGCGTAGGAGAGGAGAGAGAGGGGGGACGCGCATGCGCAGTGGGAGTATGGACGCCGCGGGCAGGGATGCCTAGAGGAGAGAAAGGGGAGAGGAGGTTATTTATTTTTATTTTTTTTAAAGGTTTGCGCATGCGCAGTAAGGGTGGTCACGCCGCACACCACCACCACCACCGGATTAAGCTTCGCCATAAGATGCTTCACATCTAAAAGAAAAAGAGAAACAGACAGGGTCTCGTCCACTCATGGGGGCGGCCGATGGTGAAGACTCGAAGGCGACAGCCATTTACTTCGCTGCTTCTTCGCCTCACCCAATTGCATCGAGCCTTCTCCATTTCCCATGCCACCCCCCCTTCCCACTCCGCTCCCAAAAGCTTTTTGCACATAACCTAGCTTTGCACTGCCTACAGGAATGAAGGCATCACATCATTCCGCACCTCACGTGGTGCTGCGGCTCTGCCTCAGAGATTGGAACAGTTTGACCCAGCGTCTATCTATCTATCTATCTATCTATCTATCTATCTATCTATCTATCTATCTATCTATCTATCTATCTATCTATCTATCTATCTATCTATCTATCTATCTATCTATCTAGTCTATCTATCTATCTATCTAGATAGATAGATAGATAGATAGATAGATAGATAGATAGATAGATAGATAGATAGATAGATAGATAGATAGATAGATAGATATCTCTCCTCACCCGCACATTTTTCCTCCTCACTTTCACTTCCCTTTCCCTCCCCTGCTCCTGTGTGCCAGTCTTTTCTCGTATACTCGCCTTCCGTGCTGTTTAACTTTGCGAATGCTTCGAAGGAAGTCAATCTGCACAATGCGTGGAATCTGCCGGAATTTTTTTGTTCGTTTGTTTGGGAGAATCGAGCGCGATTGTGCAAATGTGCATTGTCGGTAGGACTTCCACTTCATATTTGACAATAAACCAGTGACTACAGTAAAATTTTCGAGTTTTGTGAATGCAGCCACTAATAACGAGTACGCTCTGATTCGTAACGTCACTTGTTCCAGGTTATTTTTTTCTCAATAAAATCGTAGATAGCAATGATTTGTTCACGCTTTCGAGTGTACTAGATTCCGTATATCATTATACAACGTCTTTTTTTTTTTTCGCATCTCACTCTGCAAATGAGAGTTTGCAAAGATGTCTTCGGCTGAACATTTCGGAGAGATCCGCGCAAGACGAATTTGAGATGAAGACCACAGGTGCATGCTGCCGTTCTATGAAATGCATGAAACTTAAAAACACATTTTCTTTTTGTGTTCTTAATTTTTTTTGTACACTCATGCAGGGCCCATAAAACAAGACGTGGCATAAACTGCCGCTCCCATTCGCCGTGCCAACGCAATGTCGTTCGCAAAATGAAAGCGGCTTTATGTCTTATTTTTTTTCGTACGCGTATTGCACAAAGGACTTTTGTGCCCTTTGAAGATTTATGGAACCGAAAAAACAAGCTTCTCTCAACAAGATTAACTTTCGCATCGGAACGGTCTCTGCGACCGACCGTTCCCATGGCGACAGCGACAAGAGCCTGTGCGCAAACTCGAGTTGTGTTGAAAGCAAGCCCTGAAAAACAAACAAACAAAAAAAAAAGAATTGAGGCTGCCGCTTGGGAGCATCTGCGCGCCGGCAACAGGAAATTTCGTAGGATACGTATTCTGCAGCTAAATCTAGTTGCATAAGCGTGAAGTGTGCCACACCGAATTTCGTTATAAAATAGCGCTACAATGAATTTCATTACAGAATTGTGCTACGGATAATTTAGTTATAATAATGTGCGACGGCGAGTTCTCCGTTTAAAGAAGCGTGCTCTCGAGTCAATTTCATTATGCGCAATTGCAGCGGTTGGTGTTGCCGCAGAAACGAACTATCGGCTATTTGAACAGAGAGTGGAGCTGCAGAAAATGCACTGACAAACTCAACTGCAGCAAAATTCAGTCGAAGGTTGTACCAATACGTACAGTTTTGTTTAAAAGCTGTGCAACAGGGATGCTGCTACTGGCGAACCTGAGTTTTCTCTAAACTGGGAGTCGCATATGAAATGGGGCTCACATTTTGACACTTTTCACTCAGGTATCTAGAAAAAAATTGTATTCGTGGGGAAAACATTGGGCATTTTGTGTAACTTTCTCTTTTTTTTCTTTTAGCTGGAGAACTCATAGATATGGAGTAGCCGAGGTAATATGAACCTCAACCTCTCCACAGCAAGACAGGTAGAACAGAACAGAACAGAAAACATTGAAATAAGACCATATGTTGTCGCTATAGCAACTGAGAGCTTTCATTTAGCAACATAGGAAATTATTCAGCAAAAAAAAAAATGAAAAGAAACAGCCGTGTCACTATATGCAGTTTTCGCAGTACGCAAGTGAACACGGTAGCTAGTTGCCAAAGCTCTCCGCGCGCAAAAAAATTGAAATTCTTCAGATTTTATCGTCAGAATTTATCGTCAAAGGATTCATTCAGCACGCACCGTAAACAAAGTGGGTGCAATGTGCCCAGGAAGGCACCATTTTTGAAACAAGACGGACACTCATCATCATAATTATCTTTTAAGCAGAGTTTTGAGTGACCAGCAGTTATCTTGCCTACATGCTGCATGCCCTGCCCTCTGCACGGTAGAGATATCTCTACAGAATTCTCTATTGTACAGATCTCTGTACTGTAGAGAGGGCGCCACTGCGCCACAAATGGAGGTTTCCTCTATCGTCATGGACGCCGAGAAGGCTGTTCGTTTGGAACGCCAGCGCGCGCTTGCCCGTGTACGCCAGCGTCACCGAAGAGTTAAGGCCTGACCACACGTGCGCGTTGCAGCGTGTCAGCGCGTGGACATTTGACGCGGCGTCGCGCCCTCTTCCTATGGAGAGAGAGGGCGCCCGGCTACGCGAAGCTGCGCGCCCTTTCTCTCCAATGGGGAGAGGGCGCGACGCCGCGTCAGAAAGACACGCGCTGACACGCTGCAACGCGCACGTGTGGTCAGGCCTCTAATTCGTCTGTCCGAGCCAGAGAAGGGACAGCGAAACGCCAGCACCGGGAGTTAGAGGCAGATCCACGGAAGAGAGGCGGAGGTGAAACGCCAGCGAATGCGAGGTAACCATCAGCCTCGCAAGATCAGACGCAGGCCGAGCGCCAACAAAGAAAGGCGAACTCGCAGCTTGGACTCAGACAAAACAAAAGCCAAGCGTCGACAGGGGCAGGCGAAACTTCGGCTCAGCTCCGCTGTTTGTACAGTTTTCACCTTGTGGAACTGGATGGATTTTTGCAGCGAGAGCTACATTGGCCGTATTCTCGCCGTTTTACTGTGGCCTGTTGCCACACCGCGAGCTGAGCCGTTGCCTAGAAACCGCCGCAGCTGGCAGCGCTGCTCGCTGCGCCATCTGTCATGACGTCAGAGGAGGAATCGCTGAAACCGCGTTGCAACAGTAGAGGGAGGAGCCGGCGTTGTATCGTGTATATAGAAGGGGCGGCTCGGTGAGATTCGTCGGCAGATATGGGAAAGTGAGTCGGAGAGACTGAAAGACGCCAGGCTTAGTCGTCGGAACGAAACCAAGAGGAGGCAGCGAGCCGAGGAGACGGGGGGAAACACTGAGACGTACGAAGCCAAACGGTAAAGATGTAACCGTACAGAGAACCAAGCTAAACAATAAGATTAACCGTACCTCTCGCAACGCACACCCAGGCATAACTGAGTTAAGCTACAGCCATATTTTTTTATGTCCACTCCAGCACAGAGGCATCTTTCAATCATCTATAATTTGCCCGGTCCTGAGCGAGAAGATCCCATCTTACGCCTGAAAATTTCTGTATTTCGTCGTCCTGTCTAGGTCTCTGACGCATTCGGCTGCGTTTATTCCGTCCTTTCATCTAAATATTGGTTATCTGCGCTTCGCATTACGTGGCCTGACCAGTTCCTGTCGTCCCGTCTAGGTCTCTGACGCATTCGGCTGCGTTTATTCCGTCCTTTCATCTAAATATTGGTTATCTGCGCTTCGCATTACGTGGCCTGACCAGTTCCACCGGGTTTTTTTCTCTTATTGAAATGATGAGTGGAGAGGTTCGGTGCCATTATAATGGCACTGCGGCTACTCCTTCTCGCTTGGAAGACGCTTATCTTAATGTCCGCTATAATGGCGGTCACCCCCTGTTTATTCTGCTATTCTTAAATTGATCAGATTAAAAAACGGATCCTACCTTGAATGTGCATTTTCATGTGCGTAGCACTTTAGGGGTCCTGCGTTTCGTCCATTAATAGACTACATGTGGCGTGGTCAGGCCTCGAAATCAAGTGGTCGATACAGGCCGAATACAAAGCTAGCAATGCTCGAAACCGGATTAAAATAAACGAACTAGGTCTAAAATAATATATTTACAGAAGAATCCAAGAAGTAATTACAATAATTAATTTAATACAGCTAAAAACGCTTATGAAACCTGCGGCTGGCTCCTGCGCCGCGCAAGAGAGGTCGCCACCGCCTCGCAGAGCGCGCAATTTCTCCTCTCAGCGGTGCTTCTCGGGCGGGTGAAACAACCTGACGTGATTCGCTACAGACTACACTTATTTCAACTGCTGTAACAAGCAGGAAATCGACAAAGCGCATCAAAAAGTAGCGTGCATGTCGCACACCGACTTTGCGAATCTCCCTAGCAAGATTCTACTCGTGCCGGGGAAACCGTACATGCTTACCTCAAATATTGACGTCATCGACGGGTTTGGTAAACGGAGCAGTGGGAACTCAACGAACGGGAATCTCTGGGTGCCCGTGCTACGCGCTTCTCCGGGTTCCACAATAATGAAGCTGCATTTAGCGCAGAATTTAGAACACCAATCGCTACACAAGAACATTTTTTCTTCCTTTTGTAAGGCTTCTCTTGATGACCAAGCTACTGAATGCCGTTTTGTATGTTCCTGTTCTAACGCTTTCTTCTTATAAACATTATCATCGCCATCTTAATTATCTTCCTTGGCCCGTCTATGTCTACTGCGAGAGGATCCCTATTCAGCCTCGCTTGCCCCAGTCACGCGTCAGCTTTCTTGTCATAATTTTGCGCCGGAAATGTCTAGAACGCCTATAGTCTAAGGAGCCCGTCTTGTTTTTTTCGTTTTGTTTCGTTTTTCTTTCTTTTTTCTTTTTCGCTTCTGCTTCGTTTTCGCGGCCCGGTTGTCTCTCTGGCGTTCGGGGTAATGTTTCATAGACCCGATACTGCCACCAGAAAAAAGACACCTGTTATTCGAGTTGGCTGGGCCGGCTCCGGCCTTTGTGTCAGCCTTCCTCAAAGCTGCTGCCTTTTTTGTGCTATCATCATAAGCGTGCGCAGGGTTCCCCTTCAGGGGGGGGGGGCGAAGGTTCGTCGCAGCGCGCCCCCCTCCCTATTATGTCAATGTATGGGGCTGACTTTGCGCCCCCCCCCCCTATCGCCCCCCCCTACAATGTATAGGGCTGACTTTGCGCCCCCCCCCTTTCTCGACCCCTTACCACCCCCGTGCTCACGCCTTTGGCTATCATTTCCTTATTCTCTTCTTTTTTAGACTGCTGTTGAGGTCTCCACCAATAGAAAGGAATGAAAGAACGAGATATATAGAAGGCAGGGAAGTTGATCATATACGTGCTCCGTTAGAGAAAGAAAGACAGTTACGGCGCTGCATTTCTATATCTCTTGTCTTTTTAGTGGATGTAACTGTTTAAAAGCTCAGTCACACATGTTACTCCGCGACACACCCATTATTTCGCTGTCGGCGCTGTCACTAATGGCAACTAAGAAACACCAGAAATTATTAAGGCGAAAGCCATATATGCCTCATAAAACGTGAAAAGTAATTGTCGGCGACAGAGGCATTAATACGAGCGAGGCGAAAACTCATCACGTGACTCGTCACGTGCTGAGTTTTCGAGAAAGTGATGGCTGCGCGCTGACTGGGCGCCGCCACCACTTTCCACAGCGGTACGCGACGCGTGCCAAACCGGACTACTACGCGTAGGTGTACATGTGCAAATGTTCCGCCCCCGTAGATTTCCCTTCGTTGCCAAGAAAAAGTTGTCCGCGAGTATAGTCGCAGTTTTAAAGGAGCCTTTACTCCAGGCACAGCTGTTGACCGAATTCAGCAGTAAAGCACACGCCGTTCCAGTTCATCAGTCCTTGACAGATACTGCTCAACGGTTGTCTTAGTGTTACTGGTGTCCTTAAGAAGCCTCAAAATTTTGGAACATTTTAGTGGAGATCAAGTTTCCCACACTCATGGAGATAAAGTACTTTTGTCGGGAACAGCGATCTCTTATTCTATATATTCAGGCGAGGGTTAACATTAGCAGAACAAAAGCACCTTAGCTCTGATCGGGCATCGCACGACAAGGATATATGTGTTTCAGGAAAAGTCTTGCCAAACTCTGGCTTCCCATCTGCTGCTAAGACCTAAGACCTTCCGAAAGACACCATAAATTTCTTTATTTGTGAATACCGACATATACTTGCGCGGTCCCGAATAATCGGGCGCAGAGATTCCATGGCGCACACATCCAGCTTCAACGCAGGGTGTCACCGGAACTCCTGGAAAAAAAAAAAAAGGGGGGGGGGGACTCGTCTGACTGACAGTGAGACATATTGGGCCATAACCTACAGCCAGCGAGAGTGTTACTCGGTAACTCTTCTATCTTCTAACTACACTAGTTAGGACCAAGGAGATATTGAATGTCAGCTCAATTCTAAGATAACAGATTCTTGTTCCCGGTGACAGTAACGCATCGGGAGGAGTATTGATGACTTGATCTCCAAAAAAAATTGCCAAGACTTCGAGGTTCATTGAGGAAACCAGGAACACAAAGACACCTTTTCCTTATAAATATTGTAGGTCGCGGTATGTAAACGCTCCTTTTCTTCGCTGAACGTTGCCCCCTATTAAGACGACGGCCGCGGCCGCCATCTTAGAGTGGGAACGGCTTCACCCGTGAGGTGGAATTTCAGTTTCAGTTTCAGTTTATTTCGGACATAGTTGCAGTAAAGGTTCTTTTCCTCCCGCGAAGTTTACGCGAGGGATCCTTGGTGATGTAGCTCGGCGGGGGGTGAAGTATTTGACAGGAGACGTTGAATGAATATGAGCAAACTGTATTAAAATGGCATAGGGTAATTACAGGTGGGAAGACTATAATTTGCACAAAGCAGCGGGTGCAAGCAACAGGCCCTCACTCTTCTACACCGCATTTGGTGTTAAAGCCCAGGGCACTGCGAGGAAGTCCGCAGCACAGAGCCTCGCCGTTCTACCACAGCGTGGTTACAGCCCAGACTGCCCGTCCACGCTCCGTCGTGCGGTGTTTACAATCGAAAACCACAGAGGGAGTGGGGGCAGAGAGAGAAAAAAATGGAGGAAGGAAGTGAACAGTATGGCCCGGCGCGAATGGCGTTGTGCCTTCCCTCGCTGCTGACACCGGTCTCTAACTGCCCCCTCTGACCCTCGCCCGTGGCTCGAATTCCAACGCGCATCCACCGGCTCGAGGCTCTCTTATTCCTTCGCGCGCAGGCAGATGCTCAGTGCGCTGATATTTGTTTGGCCGGGGGGGGGGGGGGTGCAGCCGATTCTGCGATTTGTGGAGTCAGGGGCACGGCCTCAGTTATCGGAGACGAGTGCGGGCCTCTCAACAGTTTATTCGCCCGACCGTGTGACTTCTCGTCGGCGCCAGCCATTCCCGGTACCGAGACCACGACGCTCTGCGGCATAACTCACGCCCGGCTCTACACGTTCCCCGTAACAGTATAACTTTGCTTTGAGTCTTTTCAAAGCTAGCCTAAACATAATAGGCCGAGATCTGGCATCGGGAAAGACTGCGCTCGTAGCCTTCTTGTCTCAGGGAAATGGCGCTCTGCGGCCTAACTCATGCCCGGCCTTACACGTTCCCCCCCCAAGAGGATAACTGAGCTTTGAGTCCGTGCAGTTAGCCTAAACATCATAGGCCGAGGTATGGCACCGGGAAAGCGTGCGTCTGGGCAGCCAAATCGCTAGGCGTTTTTGTTCGCAGCCAAGACCAGTGGGTATACAGTCTCAGGGCCAAAGAAACAAACAAATGAGAGAAGAAAAAAAAAAAGAAAACATGCACAAAGGTAACATCCAGTCTAGAATATGAAACAGCAGGCGAACAGTCTCCATGTGAAGGGTGCTAGTTGCGGCGTGCTGCCGCCGAAATGATGCAAGTCACTAGTATGCATGTCCGTGGAATCATTCACAATTGCACAGGTATCGCCTATTTGGCGATAGTAGAAAGAAAAACTACACATCGTACAACGGCACCGTGGGTGAAGGGAGAAAATTGTCTTAAACTCTGGCGGCTCGCAAGCCTGTCCAGGAGGATACACCAGGGACGTGAATCAAGCTGGAAAGTTCCTTTGACAACGTGCGCGGAGGCCGCGTCTAGGCAACATCTTTGCCAGACGGTTTAGTTCGTGCACTCCTTCACAGATGAGCGGGAACGTTCACGCTCGCTGGTGCGGCCGTGGCTCAAACTTTTTCGCGGCTGCCATCCCAATTTAAGTTCGGGATGCGTGACAGCGCGTCTGCTTTAGCATTGGCGGAGCCTTTCCGGTGACTTGCGACTACATAGTAGCGCTGCAAAGCTCGCGCCCACCTTGCTAATGTTGCTCCCGTGAGGCGTGCTGGTCGTTAAGTAAGGCAGAGGATTGTGGTTCGATACTACCTGTATTTCCGCGCCGAACACCCAGGTGTCAAACTTGCTTAATGCACAAATGATGGCGAACGCTTCACGCTCAATGGTCGACCAGCGTGCCTGGGTTGGATTGAAATGGTGGCTGGCGAACGCAATCGGCCTTTCCTGCCCATCGTCTCCCATCTGCGCTAAACAGGCGCCAGCGGCCCCTTCGGATGCGTCCGTGAGTAGCCAATATGGCTTGTGGATATCGGGAGTGGCCACTGCGGCGTAGTGTGTTATATAGCTACAGTCGCCGCACATTCCCCATGAGCTACGCGGCTGCTTTTTCGTCGTAGGTGGGACTAGATCCCTAATCTCGGCGAGTTTTTCCGGGTCCAGGCCGTGAGTCCCGCCACCCACGACATGTCCAAGGTACCTTATACGCGCCTGCGCGACTTGGCACCTTTCATCGCTTACTCCGTCCGAGCGAGTCTCGTTCACGCGCACGTAGCTTCACCTGGCGCTTCCCCTCTAACGTCTGGTTCGCTATGTTTTGGTGTGGTTACCGACGCGTCTTCCGGGTCTTTCTTTATGCCAACCGCGCCCCATGCCGGTTCCGCATATTTTCCCATGTCTCCAAGCAGCTCCCAGTCTTCTTTAGAAAGCAGGCAGTCAGCGTCAGTAAGCCTGTCTGTTATTGCGCAAACGATCTGCACGGCTTTGGGTACATAATTGAATGCTGTATCTCTAAGGCCGAATGACAGGGTCACTAGCTTTGCCTCGACGGTATCGCCGAAAGCTGAAACGAGCTTGATTTTGCCCGATGGTTCCCGAAATGCGGCCGGCACGAGACTCTCTTTAACAATAGTGACCTCGCTGCCGGTATCAAGGACAGCAACTATGGGCTTGCCGGCACACTTTAGCTTGATCTCCAGTAGCTTAGACCTTCGGACCTCTCCAGACGACAACGGCGAGTTTACGTGAGCTACAAAGGCTTTGCTTTCCGTGTCCTCTAAGAGGTTACCGTCTATTTCCGGCTCTGCCGTCCGCACCTTCTGTGCCCGTGCCCGTTCCTCTAGCTTGTGCGCCGCGTTTTGGGCCGCTCGGGGGCAATCTCTCGCTTGGTGACCCTCTCCTCGGCATACGTAACAGTTATGCTTTTTGCCACTACCGCTCCCTTGTCGTGACGGGACCCTGTCCTGCTGCACAGAAGCTATTTGTTGCTTTGTCGCCCTGCCCTTGCCTTTCGCCTGCTCGAAAGTCTGCAGAACGCGCGATATTTCAGCCGGCCTCAGCCAGCTCTCGCCTTCGCGTAGGCGTACGTACTCCAAACCTTCCGAACTTAAGCTAGCTTTCATGCGGTCAGCGACAACTAGCTGTATGACCTCGTCTTTTGTTTGCACCTCTCTCGAGCGCAAGTAATACTCAAAGTACGTCCCGACACGCGAAGCAAACTGCGCCCATGTTTCATCTTTTCGCTTTGCGGCCGTCTCGAATCGATCGAGATACTCAGATGGGGTAAGCTTGAGCTCGTTGAGGACGGCCGCCTTGACCGCATCGTAATCGCCACACTCGTCCTCGCTGAGCCCCCGAAGCAAGTACCTCACCCGCTCCGTAAGCGCTGGCATCACTAAGTGAACGCGACTTTCCAGTGGTACATTGTACGCGCTGAACACTCTTTCCACTTCATCAAACCACAAAGGTACGTCCGCATCGCACGGCAGCTTGAGGCCTTTGAGTACCTTGCTGCATTGAGTGACATTGTCTAGGCCTGAGCGCCCTCGTTCTCCAGTGTCTGAGCTCGAAGGAGTTCGCCTGCCAACCGCCATCTCCAACTCAGCGCGCCTAAGGGCAATGCGTTCCTGCGACTCGAGCTGCATAACCTGCAGCTGGAGTTGCATCTTCTGCAACTCAAACTGCAGCTCAAGGCGTCGTATTGCCACTTCTGCCGGTTCTGGTGCTCCGGCATTTCGCTCAACATTTCCGCCTACGCGACCTTCCTCTGTCCCACTGCTCGCCATTACGCTCCTATTTTATACGTACACCACTCTAACACTTGAGCCACCGCCACCTCAACGAAGCGCGAGAAATCCCGCTCACCAATGCCGTTGTCGTTGCCTGCTGCAAGCCGGCGAACCGTAGCTGTAGTGTCCACGGGAGTCGTTTGCCACAGGCGGCCTCGATGAGCTGCTCTCGTTGGGACTTGGTGGCTTGGTGATCTTCGCCCAGAAGAGGTAGATGCCGAGATCCTGTCGACTGCGCCAGTAAAGGTTCTTTTCCTCCCGCGAAGTTTACGCGAGGGATCCTTGGTGATGTAGCTCGGCGGGGGTGAAGTATTTGACAGGAGACGTTGAATGAATATGAGCAAACTGTATTAAAATGGCATAGGGTAATTACAGGTGGGAAGACTATAATTTGCACAAAGCAGCGGGTGCAAGCAACAGGCCCTCACTCTTCTACACCGCATTTGGTGTTAAAGCCCAGGGCACTGCGAGGAAGTCCGCAGCACAGAGCCTCGCCGTTCTACCACAGCGTGGTTACAGCCCAGACTGCCCGTCCACGCTCCGTCGTGCGGTGTTTACAATCGAAAACCACAGAGGGAGTGGGGGGGCAGAGAGAGAAAAAATGGAGGAAGGAAGTGAACAGTATGGCCCGGCGCGAATGGCGTTGTGCCTTCCCTCGCTGCTGACACCGGTCTCTAACTGCCCCCTGACCCTCGCCCGTGGCTCGAATTCCAACGCGCATCCACCGGCTCGAGGCTCTCTTATTCCTTCGCGCGCAGGCAGATGCTCAGTGCGCTGATATTTGTTTGGCCGGGGGGGGGGGGTGCAGCCGATTCTGCGATTTGTGGAGTCAGGGGCACGGCCTCAGTTATCGGAGACGAGTGCGGGCCTCTCAACAGTTTATTCGCCCGACCGTGTGACTTCTCGTCGGCGCCAGCCATTCCCGGTACCGAGACCACGACGCTCTGCGGCATAACTCACGCCCGGCTCTACACGTTCCCCGTAACAGTATAACTTTGCTTTGAGTCTTTTCAAAGCTAGCCTAAACATAATAGGCCGAGATCTGGCATCGGGAAAGACTGCGCTCGTAGCCTTCTTGTCTCAGGGAAATGGCGCTCTGCGGCCTAACTCATGCCCGGCCTTACAGTTGCATTACATGAAATATGTCCACGAGGCTAGGCAAAAGGAGACTCGTATGTCTCCTGACGAGGCCTTCACCCCGGACTTACATGTCGGACAGCCAGGAGCAAAACCAGAGAAATTAAGTACAATGCTCATTGCACAGCTTATATAAACAAAAATGAACAGTAAAAAAAACACATTAGGACAAAAATTATACAAAGTTTACATTGTTCGGGTTTAACAATTATACAAAGTTATACAAATATACAAAATTACATAATTTTTGCGTTCATAGCAAAATAATTGTATGTTTCAAGGAGGCAGGATAAGTAGCTTTACTTGTTTTTTAAAACGAGACATACTTGAGTTCTGATTGGCCAATTCCACTCCAGCGTTCCTCTTTAAACCTCCGACGTTAGAACTTCGGGAAAACACGCGCGTGTGTTTGATTTCAAAACGTGAAAGCTAAACAAGGAACAGTTGGCGCAGAAAGAGCGCCACTGCGAATTTCCGCACCATAAAGTTCGCAGCAACGGAACTTCACATCACCGTCACACGCAGAAGAGGCACGTGACCTCAGCAGAAACGTAACGCATGACATCAAACCACCGCCGAAATTCGATTGAAAGGGAAAGGTTCTGCCTAACCCTACACACGTATCGCTATCTTGATAGTGTCAATAGAAAGCTCAAAGGGTCCCTTACGCATTCACTTAAGACGAATTGAAAGCGAATGTCACCGTCTTTTTTTCTCTCAGTCGATGTACTTCGAGATACTGTATGTGCGACCTTTAGGTAGCAGAGTTACGCATAGGTCTGGCTAGCGACCACAGCTATGCGGCGAAACCGCACTCCGTTTTCGCAGGAAACATGCCTGCGTTACCTCCCTTTGTCCTTGTTTGCGCGCGCTTGAGTGATCGGTGAGAGAAATATTCATCGTACATCGTTACAGTGTGTGGCTGGACGAACCCTGCTTAGGCACTGCATTCCCAATTAAGCGCGTATACGTACAAAGAAGCGCACTTGTTGCGAGCTTCCCGCCAGATTTCTTTCCCTATTCTCCCTAAAAAATGGCGCCGGGCGTGGTAATGAAACGGGCGACGACGCTGGGCTAATATCGAATTCCGCAACTCCTCCCACTCCCCGAGTTACCAGGCTCGTCTCGTCTTGACTCTCCGAGCTTCGTCGCGAAGCCGCTCGATGAGACAGGCAACCCCTCTCGCTACGGCTGCTTCGATGCGCAGACACTTTCAAAGAAAGCGCTAAGAGAAAGCGCTAAGCGTTAAGAAAAAAAAGCAAGTAAGCGTAATTTCGATGGGCTTCCTCGCACACACTCTGGCAAATGTGGCGCATCAATCTGGAGCGGGCGGCAATTTCCGTCATCGAAGCCCACGTTCCCCTCTCTTTCTCTCCATCTTCTTTCCTCCTCTCCTCTTTCACATTTAGCGGGCAATGTCCTTGAGGGGGCGCTCATCCATCTGCATTGCGTAAAAGGGTACTACCCAATATTCCACGCCAAATTAAACTACCGTGTTCGCTCGCATACTGCCGACTCAATTTGGACTTGCTTATCTTGGCTAGCGATGGCTAAATTACGGCCAGTGTTGCCTAGCGGTGGCTCAATCCCGGCTGATTTTGGCTAGTGTCTGGTTAGTGTTATGGGCGGATGACAGCTAGTGTTTTCGTACGTTGGCTTAGAGGCATCGCATGTATTATCTAAAAAGACAAAGAGGAACGTTTTTTTATATTATTAGTAAATTACGATATCACCATGCTGAAAGCAATTCTCTTACCGCCAGAAGGCACTTGGTAAGCGAGACAATGCGCAACAAGTAAATGCGGTTGGCGACGCCGCTTTGACATTCCAACACCAGCTCTACGAGACGTCGGAGACTTTGACGGCGTCTGCTATAGGGCATACATATCAACTTGTCGCTAATATTTATTTACAATGAGTTCTATGGGACCCAAAGTCATACCATAGCAAGTTTAAGAAAAAAATTAATTGAGACGAAGTCCGCGATTTCACACCGACTTTGAAGTTTCGGCGCGAAATTCAAGCACGGAACTTTTGCCTTCCTTTCCTCTTGCATTAATTCACCCACAGTTGGGAAATCAATGAAAGTAGAGTTCTGCAAGGATAGCTTATTCGTCTAAACTGATTTAATACTTCACTTTAGTGTCCGTTTAACATTTTCATAAGAGGTGAACGGCAAAGCTAGTTAAGATTAGCAAACCGCTAGCCAGTGTTATGCGAGCAAATTCTGTAGGCATCACACAAACTAAAAAAAAAAGATTTTCAAAAATAATTCGGTACTGTAGTGTATAATTCTTCTTACTTAACCAATCAACTGCTTACGAAACCCCACTTTGCTTCCCATTCAAGCTTTGAAGTACCAGAAGTATTGATTACCCAGAAAATGACCACGCAGTCGAGTCCGTGATCGCGACCTTTCGAGTGTCCCCATTTCGCCTCGGGCAACTCATCTTCCATACTATGCCGGGAAGGAGATCGGTGTTTTCGTTGCGTAGAAAAAAAAAACAAAAAACAAAAACAAAAACAGTCCTGACTGAGACGTTGCCGCCGTCTCGATCGAGTGGCTTCCAGGTCGCCATCAATCTTTATCCGGACCTCTCTGACCCGCTTGCCTTTCAGTGGAGCCTCCGCCGCGCAGCCCATAATTGCATCGATTTCTAACGGAAACTTGCGTATATGATACGGTTCGGTGCTCCCATCTCGTGCGTCATACTTGACGTCCCAAACACGCTATACCCTCTTGGGCAGTGAAAGTTCATGTTGGACGATCGTAGCCGATTCCAACATACGCAGAAGCATTTGTCTATCAAATAAACGTAGCTGTTTCCATTTCATTTCCTTTTTCCCATTTCGGGAACGCCATAAAGCGAAAGGGATGAAGGAAAGAAGAAGGGAAGAGTGGGAAGGAAGGAGGTGGGGAAGAAGGAAAGAAAGCGTACATAATAAAAAAAGCCCCCCACCTCCCCGAAGGGAATCGTGAGGAAATGCGAATGCATTTCGCGCGCGCTTCACTCCATTTATATATGGTGGTTGTGGTTTGAAGAAGGAAAAGGCGCCTAATTTCTGCAGCCCGGTCGGGAGCACGGCGCAGCGCCTTTTTTTTTTGCTTTTTCTTGTTTTTTTTAAATTTTTTTATTTATTTTTTTAATTTTTTTTTCATATATAGCTCCGCCGAGCTCCGCCGCAGACCGCTTTTAGTTAACGCGCACGCTGCGAATTTTTATTGTTCAACAACGCACAGGAGAAATCTCCCACCGGCACCACCTTGGAGGTCAAGATTCATTGCCATATATACGGGGGTGGCCAGTGAACGGTTGTGCAGCGCGAGCAGTCGGTTTTTTCAACCAAGAAACTCGCTAGCAAAGGCTGCCTGTGTCGGCGTCGCCAGGCGAGAGAGGGAGAGGGGGCAGCGTAGGAGAGGAGAGAGGTGGGGTGCGCATGCGCAGTGGGAGTGTGGACGCTGCGGGCAGAGATGCCTAGAGAAGAGAGGGGGGAGCGTAGGAGAGAAGAAGAGAGGTGGGACGCGCATGCGCAGTGGGAGTGTGGACGGCGCGGGCAGGGATGCCTAGAGGAGAGAGGGGGGAGCGTAGCAGGGGAGAGAGGAGGGGAGGCGCATGCGCAGTGAGGGTGTGGTTGCCGCGGGGGAGGGATGCCTAGAGGAGAGAGAGAGAGGAGGTTTTTTTATCTTTATTTTTTTTTGAAAGGGTTTGCGCATGCGCAGTAAGGGCGGCCACGCCGTACACCACCACCACCGGATTAAGCTTCGCCATAAGATGCTTCACATCTAACACCTGCCGGCGCGCACACCTCCTCAACCTATCCTCCTCCTCCTCCTCCTCCGCGGACAACGCCAACGCCGCACAACGCCAACGCCGGATGCCTGACATAGCCCGACTATGAAATGCATTCGCATTTAAAAAACAACACGCTGGAAACACGCTGTATATAAATAGCTCGCCGTTTGAACGCTGAAGGACGTGTGCTTTCGTGGCTCAGCGGTTAGCGTCGCGCGCTGCAGAGCGAGAGGTCCCTCGTTCGATGTCGCGCGTCGGAAACATATTTGTGAATTATTTTTCTTTGTGGCTTTTATAAATATATAGATACATATACGGGACATGACGGCGACGGCAACGGCAACGCCGACACCGACGGCGAAAACCAGCCGAGAGTGTCCATATAATTGCTATCGCAATAAAAAAAAATCAAAGCCAGCTCCACCCCGCGTGAAAGCTGCACGAACAGCGGAGCATAGATTCGCCTGTGTTTCCCTTGTGTTTATCTACTCTTTGTGATTATGCGACGTTTTTCCATCATTTTCTGTTATTTTTCTTGTTATCACTTCATTTGTTTCGCGATTATCTAGTTTCTGTCCTATGGGCTCATTTCTACAGCTTTTCTACCGTTTGCTGCTCCGAGTGCGGTGCGTTTATCTCCCGACCCTGGCGCTTCGCTGGTTCGGACAGGCTGTAATTAGCCCTTCGACGACGCTGGCGTTCGCGGGCAATTGAGCAAGCGCTGGCGTTTCAAACATGCAGCCTGCTCGTCCTATGTGTTTCAAACGAGGGACCTGCGGGACGCAAACGCGAGACACGAGACCAGGGTTGCCGTTGGGTGGACATGAAAAGGCGCCAGCGCTCACGCCAAAAGTAGCCAAAGCAGCCATGTCATTTCATATTATCGCCGAATTTCTAGCCAAATAGAATAGAAGCGGTATTATCAAGAGTATTTACTATTGACGAATAAATAAAACCATTTTGAATAAGTAAAACCACAAGTTTAAAAAAAAGAGCCATGGCGCCAACTGGAAATTTTCGTCGCCAACGGGCTCCAAAAGTAGCCAATTTGGCGAGAAGTAGCCACCAACGGCAACCCTGCACGAGACGACGACCGGGCAGTCCCTCAAAGAGCTCCGCAATTAAAAACTGAACACAAACATAGATAACAAAACGATAGATGAAACAAAGGAGAAAGAAAGAATGAAAGGAAGAAAAGAGGGAGGAGGGGACGAAAGAAAGAAATCCATCCCTATTTTTATCGGCCGTGGCTCGAACGCAACGAAAGGATCGTGGGGAGAGCGGACGGGATTCACGCCGGCGGCGGCTGCGCGCTACGATGCGCGAATTGGGGCTCGTAGGGAGCGAAAGGGGAGTCGAGGGAGAGGGGGAAAGAATAATGCCCCGCATATATGGGACACCCGTCGAGGTCGCTCGCTTGTTCGCTCCGCCGCTCGCGCTCTGTGCAGTGCGCCTGCGTGCAGCCAGTCGGCCACTTTTGGTTTTCGTTACAGAGCGCGCGCGTGTGTGTGTGTGTGTTCGTCGTCGTCGTCGTCAGCCCGCCACTGCGCATGCGCCCCTGCGTCGTTCGTGCTTGCGTGCTTTCTGCGGTAGAGGAAGTTCTGGCACGTGAAGGTCGTCTGTGGGCGACGCGCATCGGGTGTTCTTTGTGTTTGGGCCCCTCTTTGTCTTTGTTGTGGGAGAGCACAATGCAAGTTCTACGGGTGCTGTGGTACAATGCGTCTATTGTCTGGGGGGTAAACGAAGTACACGTGACGTAATCATACATCTTTGGAGTGTCTCTTTCTCTCTCTGAAGCGAGTTTTTTTGTCGAATACAGCATTACAATGACCATGAATCGGAATTGAACTCGACAAACGGAATACAATATAATTTTTATTGATTTCTTCCCGACAACCAATTGTAGCCATTGCCAGAAAATGACTACAGCAATTCCTCCATTTAATTCAATAATAAGAGCAAAATAAAAACATGGCTGGGTCGGTATAACACGTCATAAGGATCGGTATAACACGAAACTGAAACGTGTCTTCAGAGAAGTAGTGCTTATTGTGTACTGATATATGAGAGATTGTACAATGTCTACTCGTGTTTGGCAGCTATAGCACCGTTTGACGTCGATGTGCCCAAGTTGAAGCCTAGCGCCACATCTCCATCGCGATGACTAACGCCCATGGTCATGATTGAACCGCTGTGGTAGCTGTTTTTTTTTTTTTTTTTTTTTTAACATATACCTGGACTCGGAGTACTGTGAATACCGCGCAAAGATGGCATCAACAAGCACATAGTAAACACTCCTGGATATGCACTTCTTCAAAGCGTCGTCAATTAAGGAGAGAAACGGCACGGTGCGTGCTCCCGAGTGATAGGATATTTAACCTAGGCCTGTGCTCATGCGTACACTACCACACTGCGCTTCAGCAACACGGGAGGCAGAGGTTCGTAGCTTGATGCGAACGCGCGCGGGCGTTCCACGTCCCGCTGGACTCTGTCTCGCTCCACCAAGGCACAACATTAGCCCGCTGACATCGTTGCTTTTCTGCAGCGCTTATTGCAGCAGTTTTATTAGTCGGTGCTATCGCACTCGAAGCATTCGGCGGCGGAGAAACACCGTTGGTGCGTGAAGCTGCGCTACACCGACACCGAGCAGTCACTCGCTAACACGAAGCGAAAGGTGACGAACGTAACTGCGTCTAGGGTGACTCGCCGATGCTAGTGCGACCAGTGTTATTCGTTGGTATCGAAACGCTTCAACCATGGCCTCCGAGATTACGAATCTCGGAGATCATGCTTTAACTCCGTCGTTGCCGAATCGCGTCCTATCGGCGCTAGGAAGTGTCATGCCGCATTACTTCCCTTGACTGCTCACAGACGGCGGCACCACACAGCGCCGCCTAGCCCCTCCAACAGAGACTACCATGCGAGGGGAGAATGTGTGAGAGATATAGGGCGTGTTTGTGGTGTGCCGTGTAGCTGCTTCAGTTGCTTAGTCGATAGTGCGCCGGGCGCTTGTCGTTGAGGACCAAGAAGTAGTAGGTTCGATGGCGGAGCTTCTTTCCTGCAGTCTTTACATCTGTTAGCGTCCATTTTATCAACGTCATATCCATGACGGAAATACGTCACTGATGTCTTGGTGGACCCCGGCATAAAACATTTTCGTGTTAAAAAAAAAAGAAATTTCAGCCAGTTCAGGGAAGGTGAAAACCGTCGAATAGCGAAGCTGTAGGCGCACAAGTGTCTGTCATTGGCTGGCGAGATCACGCGTATCATGATTTAGCGGCGTCATGACCATTTCGAACATCATCATCACAATTTCGAGCGTGATCATCTTTATTCACTCCCTCCTCTGGTCATGTGAACTGCGTAACGCCTACCACTGCTACTACTACGAACACTATTACTACCACTATACTACTATTACTACTAGTACCACTATTACTACTACTATTACTACTACTACTACAGCTACTACTACTACTACTACCACTACTGCGGCAGTGACGACGATGACGCAAACTGCACCGGGTAGACTAACCCCCGTATTCAGAAACGCTCCTTGACTCGAACTTGACTTGCAACCGCCTCAAGGCAGCGCGTTCGAAACGCGTTTGTGCTGCCTTGGCACAGCCTAAAGACAGAGCATTCGAAACGCGTTTGTGCTGCATTGAAGGCGGTGCCAAGTCAAGTTCAAGTCAAGGAGCGTTTATGAATACCGGGGTAAGACAGCTTTCACCGTAAAATAAGGAAAGGGTCGCCTGTCGCATCGGGCTCTACTGCGCTCGCGCTTTCTTGTCGTAGCGTCGCTGTGCCCAGCGTGTCCAATCATGCAAGGAGGTAGACGCGCGCATCGCGTTCCATTCTGATCGACCCCGTCTCAAAGCGCACAGGCGCTGAGCGATGTCAGTGCGCGTTAAAGAACACCAGATGGTCAAAATTTCCGGAGTCCTCCCCTACGTCGTCTCTCATAATAATATCGTGGTTTTGGGAAGTTAAACCCCAATATAAATTAATCGCACAGGCGTTCGCGGAACACACTTTGGATTTTACAAAGTGTCCGCCAATTTAAGCACTAGGTCGCGGATGGCGTCTGCACGATGCTCAAAGCGCGAGAAAACGAACGCATGCGAAACGGAGGCAGATTAGCTGCGTCTCGCTGCGATTGGCGGTAAAACATAAAAAAAGAACACACGCACACATTCCGTTTGTGTGCCATCGCACTAAGAGTGGAAAAAAAAAAAGGCATAGCATAGTCAGTCGAATGGCCACAAGTTTTCGCCGAACACACTTTGGAAGGCGCAAAGTGTCCTTCAATTTCATGCACAGCATGATTTGCTCCTGGCTAGCTGCTTCGCATTACATGGATTCCCACTATGCATGGGATCTGCCGGTTTTTTTTTTTTTTTGTTCCATCTGCGCTTTGCGAACATATATATTCGCCGAAATGAGCGTCTCTTATCTCCTCCGTGGAACTGTACTTCGTTGCCAGAGGGAGACTTGTCACCGGCAGGAGCACCGTACTCGGGAACGCCGTTTAATGAGCGTCTTCTACGCCGCGCCGGTCGTCGTCGTCGCGTTAACGACCTCCCGCGGAAGCATGACACTTACAGCGACGCTCCCACAACCGCTATCGCCCCGCCGTCTCATGGCAGAACGTGGCAGAAGGCGGCCCGGTCGCCTCGCGGCCCAGCGTCTGTCGCACCGCGAGAGCGGGCGCCAGTCGGTGACGTTGTTGACGCTTTTACGACGCCATTTTCTCGGGTCATTTTTCTTTTTTGTTCGTGCTGCTCGCGAAGTGAGCCCGTTCCAACGACGCTGATGCACTCCCTGGATCGATTGTGTATAGCCACCTTGCGGTTACTATCTCCCCTCCTCCTTTGCCTCTTCACCATCAAATCTCTCCTCCTGACGCTCACTTCCCTTTACTACCCCTTGCTCCACTATACAAGGCTATGCTATGATTTGCTAGCGTGCATGGATATACGAGTAGTTAGGACGTTTGCCGAAGGATTGAGGGTACGCGGGTTCGAATCCCACCTCGCGAAGAAATTTTCTTCGGCAAGAATTCTCGTGTTGAACTTTCTATATATTTCTTTCCGTATCTCTGTTTCTCTCTATTTTCTCTCTCTCTCTCTGTACTCATTCTCACCCATCAGGGTTTCACAGGCCACGCCGTAGCGTAAGTAGTGGGATTTGCCCAAATTCTGAGGCACATATACCCGTGATGAGGCACATATACCCGTGGTGATAGGCACATATATGATGATAGTTTACGGGAACGGTTACACACTTTAGGCCTAGCAAGAACAGCCTCGCTGTTAAAGAGCACACTCAAATTCACTAGCTTTGCGAAGCAGTGAGTCACTGGCGACTCCTGTCGACACAATGAGCATATGGCCAACTCCAAACATGGCCTACGAGATAGTCCGCCGGCGGGTCGCCGGCGCGCTATCTCGGAGGCCATGCTCCCAACACCGTTTTGACGAATACAGCGCGTGATCAACTGGCAACGTGGGGACACACCATCAATTTCTTTGCTTGAGAACTCAGACATATACCGGTGCTGTCTCGAACGTGGGACGCAGCGATTTTACTACGCACACACTCAGCTGTGGGACCGCCACTATGGGGTGCCACCAGAATCCCCTGGAGAGTAAAACAGAGGTTTATGCAAACAAGCAGACTCACCATCGTTAGTGTTACGAAGCAGTGAGTCACCGGCTACTCCTGTCTGCACCATGAGTATGTTATGACCATCAGTGTAACCTGTGTGGCCAAAGGTATCCAGCCTGTGAGACTGTGACTCAGTAACTCTGCTAAATACATTGGTGAGGACTTCGGGAAAACGCGTGCGGGTGTGTGGTATCAGAGCGTGAAAGCGTAACAAAAACTGGCAGCTGTTCCGTGCACGAATAGAACCGATGAGCGAAGCTCCTTAGAAATGGGACGCATGCGGCGTTCGGCGCGCGCGGCGTTTCATTGTCCAGGCAACGGACCGACCACTGGGCGGACGACAGGGTGCACATGAAGCGATGGTTTCGCGCGATCGCCGGTTTGTGGGGAGAGGGCAGGGTCGAAGAAAGAGGGAGAGGGAGACAAATCTGCCTCCGTTTCGCATGCGTTCGTATTCTCGCGCTCTGCGCATCGTGCAAACGCCATCCGCGTTCCAGCGCTCATAAAGCTCATTTATCCTCCCGCGTGAGGGGGAGACGCCACAGCTGGAACCGTGCCAGGGAGCTTCAACGGCGACGGCGGAGTGCCGGCCTAAGGAGCTTCGCTCCTAAAAAAACATTACACCATCTCCCGCTAAAGGGAACCATGTGTAGATGTGAAGCAGCGGGCGCTAACGCTTACACTGGCGGCGGCGTTGACGCTGGCGCTCATCGCAGCGTTGCGCAGGAGAAAACTGGGGAGGCGAAAAGCACGCAGTGATGGAGTGGTGTTTCCTACCGGAACATGCCAATCGCTGCTAATGGGCAATGAGAGACAGAAGACTCCGACTGGACACAGAGACGCGCAGTGCGCTTTTAGTTAACGCGCACGCTGCGAATTTTTATTGTTCAACAACGCACAGGAGAAATCTCCCACCGGCACCACCTTGGAGGTCAAGATCCATTGCCTATATACGGGATGGCCAATGAACGGTTGTGCAGCGCGAGCAGTCGGTTTTTTCAACCAAGAAACTCGCTAGCAGACGCTGTCTGCGTCGGCGTCGCGAGGCGAGAGAGGGGGGTAGCGTAGGAGAGGAGAGAGAGGGGGGACGCGCATGCGCAGGGGGGTGTGGACGCTGTGGGCAGGGATGCCTAGAGGAGAGAGGGGGGCGCGTATTAGAGGAGAGAGAGGAGGGGACGCGCATGCGCAGTGGGGAGCGCGGGGAGGGACGCCTAGAGGAGAGAGGGGGGAGCGTAGGTGGGGGAGAGAGAGGGGGGACGCGCATGCGCAGTGAGGGTGTGGTTGCCGCGTGGAGGGATGCCTAGAGGAGAGAGAGGGGGAGAGGAGGTTTTTTTTTATTTTTATTTTTTTTGAAAGGGTTTGCGCATGCGCAGTAAGTGAGGCCTCGAGGCACACCACCACCACCACCGGATTAAGCTTCGCCATAAGATGCTTCGCATCTAAAAACGGCTGGCGCAGAACGCTACTCATTGTGCGTCTCCGTACCCTAAAGAATGCATGAGCGGAATATGAAGTGACCGTCGCATGCAGAAGAGTTACGTGACATCATGAACAGGAACGCCACACGTGACGTCACATCACCGCTAAAATACAAATGAAATGGAAAGGTAAAGACGTACGAGGCTTTCGCCTTAATAATTTCCTTTATGCAATCCAGTGCGTTGAGACGCTTGGTGCGCTGTCGAAACGTTTACGGGGCGTTGTCGAGTGTCCAATCACTACAACGTGGTTGCATTTCAGCACTATAAGAAACACTTCATTAATGACAGTGCCCTGGATATTGATCATGACGGTCACCTTTAGCTGGTTTTATTTAATCCTTTTACAAGACTGCAGGCCCTCCTCGGGCCCCTGAAGAAGTGAGTTCAACTTTGAGTACAGTTAAAAAATGGAGAGAACTGAAGCCATATTCAGAGAGCAAAGAACATGGGGACACACAAAGTGAGGACAAATGAAAACAACCCCCCCCCCCCCCCAAAAAAAAAAAAGAGAAGAAGAAGAACACGTCACCAGCGCTTGGAAAGTTCTACAAGCGACTCGGCAAAACAAAAAAAAAACAAAGCGCAGATTCCGCTCATTTTTAGCGCAATTGGCAACGCTGAGTGACATAGGCCAACCAGTGGCACCGGCCACGGCCGCTCTATGAAAACGCACCGCACGGGGTGCGGCCTGTTACGTCGCCCGAAACCGGCGTGAGGAGCCTCGTTCTCCGCGCCGCCGCAGCGACGCTGCTACTGCGGGACAAGCCCACGCGAATGAGAACGTTCCTTTGGCTGTGTCCGCATGTATCGCGCGAGAGTTGTGCATTCTGTTTCTAAATTATAAAATAAAATCTCACCGCAGCCTGCAATGCCACTAATGGGCTCACATGAGGCCCAATGGCGTACCTTTGCAAGCGAACTCATCTTGAGCCACACGACCACCGTTCAAGATAGCTAGCGATTTATTTATCGAACGGCCGCCTTGATTCAGTGGGCTTATTTGCTGGGGAAAGGAAAATCCGCAAAGTTAAAATTCTTACGAATGCTTGCATAATGATATATTGGATAAATATTTTCTGGTGGATGTTATAGTTGCTACCTCCTACAAAAATGAGATAGCTGTTTTTAATGGTCATTCAGCCACATTACCAACGTGTGAAAAAAAGAAAAAAAAAACGCGGAAAGCTCTGCGAAGTGGTATGTTCTCTTTATTTACAGAATGCGACGCCACGAAAAGCGCCAGATATCTTGTCCACCTGTCGGTCATATATAACTTTCTGATCCATGGCCATTTGGTGTATTTTCAGAGAACAGAAAGCTTCTTGTTTTGTACTCAGTGCTTCGTACTCAACACGAAGGAGGTGTTAAGAAAGGGAAAATAGACAACCACCCGTGTGTAGCACGAAGCCACACGGAAATCCGTACGGATTTCTCAGAAAGAAAGCTTCTTAGTTGCCGAAAAATTCGTCCTGGTCCGGGGTTCGAACCCGGGACCAACGCCTTTCCGGGGCAGGTCGCTCTACCAATTGAGCTAACCAGGAAGCTAGCAATTGGCAGCGAGGGCGAATCCATCGACAACTCGAAGCACATGGACACAAGTATTGCAAATGAGTTCTGAGAAAGCTTTCTTTCTGAGAAATCCGTACGGATTTCCGTGTGGCTTCGTGCTACACACGGGTGGTTGTCTATTTTCCCTTTCTTAACCCTTCCGCCACCTTGCCTTGCGGGATTCCGCAGAACTCATTTGCAATACGTCTGTCCATGTGCTTCGAGTTGTCGATGGATTCGCCCTCACGCTGCCAATTGCTAGCTTCCTGGTTAGCTCAATTGGTAGAGCGACCGCCCCGGAAAGGCGTTGGTCCCGGGTTCGAACCCCACGGACCAGGACGAATTTTTCGGCAACTAAGAAGCTTTCTTTCTGAGAAATCCGTACGGATTTCCGTGTGGCTTCGTGCTACACACGGGTGGTTGTCTATTTTCCCTTTCTTAACCCTTCCGCCACCTTGCGGGATTCCGCAGAACTCATTTGCAATACGAAGGTGTTCTTTGATTAATGTGGTCACTCCAATTTCACCCGTTGATTGACCAACATAGTTTTGCAGTATGGCCTGACACGGCAATTTTGAAAGGTTTCTCGTCCTCACGTGCTCGTAGCCTTTACTTGAACATGCCTTCCAAAGCACACACTCTCGTAATATTATTTCGTCATATTTAGGTTTCTTGCTGCCGAAATTGCAGACTTGGTTGATGATGAAAAAAGCTTTTTTGTCCCCTTCGTCGGCTTATTTGAGCAACTCCACAAAGTCCCGGATTTCTTTACTCTCATCGTAGTCATGAAGTCGCTGCCTGTCATGTCATGCTCTTCCTTCAGTTTCTGAAGCGCGTCTTGTTGTCGTATAATTTTCATCTTGAGCCGGTGCTCTTTTTCGAATCATTCAACACGTTCAAGATGTTCAGCGTTGTTTCACATGCTTTGTCGACAAGCAAAACATTTCCGGGGCACATTTCTGCTGTCGCCTCGATAACGAGTTCGTATATCGCTCATCGCTCTCAGAAGAAAATGAAGCAAGTTCACTTACTGCTGTATGCTCCAATTCTTCACGGTCAGCCGTTGCTCCATCCACTGCACCAAAAACACGGCCACAAGTGCTTCGACGTTGTTTCCGCCCCTGTGTTTGTCCATTTTATTTTCGCATATACTCTGGGTAGTTCGGGAAGACAGTGGGAACAGCTGTTGGAAGCAATATCTTCAGCCTTGTTGAATTCTTATAGTCATCGTCGGTGAAGCGTATTGAACACACCAAAGACCTGTCACTTGGTTCCCAAAGGCTTCCTTTTCCTTTTGATCCCTGGCGAGAAATGTTTTTCAGCCATGCTTTACGGCGCTCTGCGTCGCACGGAAACTCGTGGCGTCGGATTAATGGGTACTTTCTTGCATTCGTATTACACAGCGGCACGCAACAGTTGCGCTACCACGTGTGGGCACAAAAAAACGTGCAGGTGAGAAGCGAGATCTCTCCAACCCGTACAGAGAATGTCGTCCGCAACTGATTCGTGCCGGGTTCCCGGGGAGAGCGGTCCCGTACTATTAGCGCCCCCCACCAAAAAAATTACACCATCTCCCGCTAAAGGGAACCATGTGTAGATGTGAAGCAGCGGGCGCTAACGCTTACACTGGCGGCGGCGTTGACGCTGGCGCTCATCGCAGCGTTGCGCAGGAGAGAAAACTGGGGAGGCGCAAAGCAGGCAGTGATGGAGCAGGTATTTCCTACTGGAACATGCCAATCGCTGCTAATGGGCAATGAGAGACAGAAGACTCCGACTGGACACAGAGACCCGCACACCGCTTTTAGTTAACGCGCACGCTGAGAATTTTTATTGTTCAACAACGCACAAGAGAAATCTCCCACCGGCACCACCTTGGAGGTCAAGATCCATTGCCGTATATACGGGGTGGCTAGTGAACGGTTGTGCAGCGCGAGCAGTCGGTTTTAGGGGCGAAGCTCCTTAAAGGGGAACTCCCGGTGCATTTTCGACCATACCGAGATAACGCCGTTTTCAAATAGTATTAACAGTCCTGCAACAGCTAGGGCGGTTCATTTTGCCAAGTCACTCGTCAATAATTTTAAATAAGCAATGAAAAACGAGTCAGAACCGAAACCGAAACGGGGAGCTGCTCCGTGCTCCATGCTGGGTACGCGATGACGTCATGGCGTCACCAAATCCGCTACACGCCACCACGGCGTAAACGTAAACATTGCTCACGTGCCTCTTCTTTCGCGGGAAAAGCAAACTTCCGATGTCTTCCGACGTGGAAACAAGCTGTGCCAGCTCGTCTGAACTGACCAGCGAGGAGTCCAGCGATGAGGAGTGCAGCTACATGAGCGCGGAAGCGTCGCCTCGAAGAAAAATGCCCCCCACCTCCCCGAAGGGAATCGTGAGGAAATGCGAATGCATTTCGCGCGCGCTTCACTCCATTTATATATGGTGGTTGTGGTTCGAAGAAGGAAAATGCGCCTAATTTCTGCAGCCCGGCCGGGAGCACAGCGAAGCGCCGTTAGTTTTCTTTTCTTTTTTTTTGTGTTTTTTATTTTTTTTTATTATTTTTTTTATTTTTTTTTATATATAGCTCCGCCGAGCTCCCGCGATGCGAGCGCCCTCACGCGTCAGAGCGCGCTCCTCCTCTCCACTCACTCTCCGCTACTCCGCCCGCCCCACCTGCTCCGGTTGCTAGGGGCGAGGATAAGCGCGCGCGCCCGCAGCTGTTGCTATGGGAGAGGGAGTCAAAGCGGAGAGATAACACCTGCCGGCGCGCGGACACCTACTCAACCTATCCTCCCCCCCCCCGCGGACAACGCCGGACAACGCCAACGCTGGATGCCTGACATAGCCCGACTTAGAAATGCATTCGCATTTAAAAGCGCGCGCCGCGAGCAAGCGTCCGTCTGGGGGGGGACGAGAAAGGAGTACGCCGATACGTCACGTACACAGGGTGGCCCGTATTTGAAGGTATGATTCCGGAATCGGTTTACCAATTTTAAAACTCGTTTTCCGAAAAACTAAATTACTTACGGCTGTATAATTTGGCACATATCATCAGGGCACCGAAGAGGAACTTATGTTTAAAGTTTTATTTAAATCGGTGAGTATCGAAAAATCGCCGGAGTTCCCCTTTAAGCCGTGGGTCGTGCGTCCTCGATGTATGTAATTGTAGGTAGCCACCTCTCGTTTAGTTCTTGGAATGTCCGCTAGATGGCGGTACTTGTATATGATGAATATATGATGAAAAGCTGCGGTGCTCGCTCCATTCAGATGCATGGGCGCTGCTGCTTCTCACAATGTTCACTAGATGGCGCTGCGCTGTGACAGTACGTGAATTGATCACTAGATGGCGCTGCGGCGCTCGCTCCATTCCGATGCGTAGGAGACGGCTCCGCTGCGTGCTCTAGTGTGATAGGAGACCGCTGGGTGGCGCGGCGCTCTTGGCGCGCTTCCTCTTTCGCTCGGCAGTCAGCGCGCAATGAGCGACGAAGAAGGCACGGAGGCGCCGGAAACGGAGCCCGACGTTCGAGCCCACGAAGCAGAAGGTGCACGGCGACGCCGAGAAGCGGATCCAGAAACTGTGAGAGCCCGAGAAGCGGCGAGGAAACGCGCGTACAGGCGGGCAGATCCCGAGGCTGCGCGAGGGCGGGAAGCTGCTGCCAAGCGCACACACTGGTTCTCACGTCTTTCATGATGATGTAATGGGCGAATTTTCACGGAAGAGTCATGAACCTCCGGAGCTTCGCCCACTCATCATCATTCACGCCGTGGATATGTTGTGATTTTTTTTTCAACCAAGAAACTCGCTAGCAGACGCTGCCTGCGTCGGCGTCGCGAGGCGAGAGAGGGGGGGAGCGTAGGAGAGGAGAGAGAGGGACGAGTAGTGGGTACACGCATGGGCAGTGGGAGTGTGAACGCCGCGGGCAGGGATGCCTAGAGGAGAGACGGGGGGAGTGAGTGTAAGAGGGGAGAGAGGAGGGGAGGCGCATGCGCAGTGAGGGTGTGGTTGCCGCGGGGAGGGATGCCTAGAGGAGAGAGAGGGGGAGAGGAGGTTTTTTATTTTTTAAAGGGTTTGCGCATGCGCAGTAAGGGTGGGCACGCGGCACACCACCACCACCGGATTAAGCTTCGCCATAAGATGCTTCACATCTAAAAAGCGGCAGCAACTGTCAACTTTCTTTTCACAGCTGCGCCCATACAAATCCGCGTGACGTGGCAGGCCGCACTCCGTACGTGCGTTCCATGAAGCGGCCGTGCACTGGCCATGTCGTTACACTCAAGAACGCCATGCAGAACTCTTCCCTGCCATTCAAATTTTGGCGGTGGTATGTGTTTAGAGAAATTTATTATCACACACGGTGGTCATCAATAACATTTCAACACAACATTTCAACGGAACTTAACATGCACCACGCGCGACGCTTTACGTTAGATAACGTGACTTTCCCGCGACTACGAAAACACGCATATTATTTATCTATGGTATACCACTGCAGATGCGCTGGTTAGGAGCTCTGTTCTTACAAAATTTATAAACTAATAAGAAGAGCAGTTAGATACACCTTCACCATAACAAACGCACAGCTTCATGCGCACCGTTCTTTTATTATCATAAATAGTTTTCATGTGCTTTAGAGCCATTGGCAAGCGTCTTCAATCATTGCCGATGGTTTCAGCATAGTTACCTTTCTTACAGATATTGAGCGCGATTCCCAATGTGTTGCTAATGACATGGCTAATGATGCCGCTGGACACACCATCGAAAGTTTAGGTTGAAGGCGAATGCCTTAAGGTTCGCAGCTTGCGTGAGCCATTCGCAGCGATCTTACGACGCACACACGTGCGGTGGCGACGCTGCCGGAGCTGCAGGTGTTGGGGCCTGCGCTCCGGCAGGCGTTGCTACTGCCCTAATCGAAGAAAGAACAGACTGAAATCATGCATATACCTTATCGTTATTAATTTGTATTGCCGTTTAAATAGTTCACCACTCATGAACTGCTGAACTATTTGTCAGGCATTCAGAGGTCATGTTAGCTTGGGTCAGTCTTTCCTCAAGTTAGAATTCAGGGCAACGTTCTAACGAGACAGCTTTAAAGAGCTCGTTTCGCAAACATTCCGGCGTTGGCGTCATTGGTTGTGAGCGAGAAATCATCATCTTGTCCGTGACCGAAAAAACGTGAAAGATGCAAACAAGATAAGTAATAAAAAAATGCCCCCACCTCCCCGAAGGGAAATCGTGAGGAAATGCGAATGCATTTCGCGCGCGCTTTTACTCCATTTATATATGGTGGTAGTGGTTCGAAGGAAAAGGCGCCTAATTTCTGCAGCCTGGTCGGGAGCACGGCGCAGCGCCTGTTTTTTTTTTTTTTTTTGCTTTTTTTTCTGTTTTTTTTTTCTTCTTTTTTTTATTTTTTTTTTAATTTTTTCTTAATTTTCTTTTTTTCTTTTTTTTTCTTTTTTAAATTTTTTTTTCATATATAGCTCCACCGAGCTCCCGCGATGCGAGCGCCCTCACGCACCAGAGCGCGCTCCTCCTCTCCACTCACTATAACACCTGCCGAGGCCACCGCGGACAACTCCAACGCCGGATGCCTGACATAGCCCGACTAAGAAATGCATTCGCATTTAAAACTGGGGATGCGTAAAGCACGTAGCGATAGAGCGGTGTTTCCTACTGGAACATGCCAATCGCTGCTAATGTGCAATGAGAGACAGAAGACTCCGACTGGACACAGAGACTCGCAGTCCGCTTTTAGTTAACGCGCACGCTGCGAATTTTTATTGTTCAACAACGCACAGGAGAAATCTCCCACCGCCGCCACCTTGGAGGTCAAGATCCATTGCCATATATACGGGGTGGCCAGTGAACGGTTGTGCAGCGCGAGCAGTCGGATTTTTCAACCAAGAAACTCGCTAGCAGACGCTGCCTGTGTCGGCGTCGCGAAGCGAGAGAGGCAGAGAGGGGGGGGGGGAGCGTAGGAGAGGAGAGAGAGGGGGGCGCGCATGCGCAGTGGGAGTGTGGACGCTGCGGGCAGAGATGCCTAGAGAAGAGAGGGGGGGGAGCGTAGGAGAGGAGAGAGAGGTGGGACGCGCATGCGCAGTGGGAGTGTGGACGGCGCGGGCAGGGATGCCTAGAGGAGAGAGGGGGGAGCGTAGGAAGGGAGAGAGGAGGGTAGGCGCATGCGCAGTGAGGGTGTGGTTGCCGCGGGGAGGGATGCCCAGAGGAGAGAGAGGGGGAGAGGAGGTTTTTATTTTAATTTTTTTTGAAAGGGTTTGCGCATGCGCAGTAAGGGTGGTCACGCCGTACACCACCACCACCGGATTAAGCTTCGCCATAAGATGCTTCACATCTAACACCTGCCGGCGCGCACAGCTCCTCAACCTATCCTCCTCCTCCGCGGACAACGCCGCACAACGCCAACGCCGGATGCCTGACATAGCCCGACTATGAAATGCATTCGCATTTAAAAGTTTCTGTTAGAAGTGAGAATCGAACCCAGGCCTTCTGCGTGGCAAGCAGGCGTTCTACCGCAGAGCCATGTCATTTCTTGAAACTGCTTTGAAAAAAAGCGATATACTAATGACGTGAAGTGGAAGGAACGCATGTAATATTCCGTGGCAGAATCCTAGAATCGCACCATGCGTCCACGCAAGTGAATTGAGCAACGAGATGGTGCGTTTAAGCTGCCCACCCATTACAAAGTCTGCAGCTGCGCATGCGCACGTGGTACCTTGCGGACGAGTAGTGGGTACTTCGCCAATTAGCAAAAGGAAGAACTATGGCGTAGTGGGCACTTAGCAACTGCACATCCAGTAGACACTCTATGATAGTTTCAAACGGCCAATGGTACGCGGACAAACGTTCCTTTGCTTGCGGCATGGTTGCAGGCAATGCGCGCGGGGCCCGATTACGCTATCGCGTTCTACTCTTGAAGACGAAGCTCAAGCGTCCTCCAAGTTTTTTAAAAATTCGCTGGCTCTACCTTAATTAATAGAGAGGAGATTTCAGCATTGGCTACCGGTAAAGCAGGGTGCTTGGAAACCATATCAGCTCCAATCTGAAAGGGACACTAAAGAAAAAGATGGTTTCTCTCGTATAAAAAAAATTCAATGTCACAATAGCGAAATCACTACTATTACCGCAAGGTGACGCTTGGTAAGGCAAAAAACGCGCACAAAAAAAAAAAAGAAAAAGAGGGTGGCGACGCCCCCTTGAATTTCCCGCAGCTCAACCGTGACGTCATAAATTATGACAGCGTCTGCTATCATATACGTAATCGTTCATCGGTTAAAAAATGCTTGCAATGTGTGGCGATGGACCCAAAGTTCTCACGTAGTGAGGTTTCAGAAAATTTTGTTGAACCACTTCGGCCAAAATAAGCAAGAAATGTCTTTCAAATTCGTGACGTCACACTTACGTTCCGACGATGAAACTTGTGGCGCGAAATTCAGAAATTAGACATTGATTTCGATATACCACATTAATAATTGTCCCCAACTGGCGGGCCGCAGTCGCGAAATTTAGTCCCGCGAGGGCGGGTTAGTGAAAAAGGCCGAAGCGGGGGGGGAGACATTTCTCATATGTCTATATGGGTCACTTATGAAGGAGATTTAATGCAAGGTTAAGAGAAACATACCAAAACTGATCTTCTGAATGACGGCAAACTGGACGCCAATCCTGAATTATAGTTTTTGTACCACGGTTACGCTTTACACCATGGTGACTGCATGGGGTGCCTCAAGAAAAGAATGATTGGGACCAATCACGTTCCTGTAGCTTATGTACAAACTTACTGAGAAAAAAAAAATGGGACGACGAACCTCACTTCATCGGCGGGCCGCTGGAAAGGTGTTCGCGGGCCGCATGCGGCCCGCGGGCCGCGTGTTTGAGACCGCTGATATAGACCATTTTCATAATTGTAAAGTTAGCTTTCCTTCAATGCAGTTTGCCCTACTAATGGCGGCTGGTCACTTACTGCAAACAGTGTGTTCAAGCGCAGTTTGCTTGCCCTATGGCACGGAAAACGCTCACTGGGCTCCCCTGATATAAGCACGCATGATAGAAAAGCCATGGCACGTTCCACTAGGACCTGCTCTCCACTTGAAGGACGACAGGTGCCGCCATTAGTAGGGCGAAGATGTAGCACAGGGAAGCGCACTTGCGGTTTATGAAAATGGCCTATACTGTCTCATACACCTCTCCCACCCACTTAACTTCACCCATGCTCTCCCTCTTGCCGCGCTTCGCTCTCGCAGCTCGGCTAGAACGTGCAGACGAGGGATCCCCAGGGACTTACCGAGGCCTTAGACAGCTCCTCCGTTACACTCCGTTACAAAAGAGACGGACATAGCTTGCACTAGTGGCGTCAGGCGAAAGGCACAGCGGAGCTGATCTGTTCCTAGCTGGTCCTAGTCACACGAAGTGATGGCCAAGTGATAGGAAGTGATGTCAAGTGATGCTAAGTTATACGAAGTAACACCAAGTGATGCCACGTTCCAGTCCGAGCCCAGCACAGTCGCCTCTCGCCAGTTTCGGCCGTACTATACGTCGTGAACTGCTTCAAACGAGTCGAGTCCGGCAGTCTCGCTTGGCAGCGCACCGCGATTTCCCAGTAAGCGGCTGCCTCATCGGCAGTGCGAACCTTTTTCGGCCTCCCTACGGCTGCGGCTGGCGCAGCACGCCGGCTTTATGCTGAATGAAGGAGCGCATGCGCAGTCTGCCGTGACGTCACGTCTGGCGCGACCGAGCGGCTGCGCGTGGTGTTCAGGCAGGCAGGCTGGTGGCGGAGCAGGCGCACAGCTGTGCAACCGTTTGCTAGGCAACACGCGGTGACTTCATCAAGGCGTGGAACATTTTTGTTCGCGTTGAACAGATTACGGCCGGCTTAAACGGCTCCGCTGTTGAAAAAGTTCATCGCCTAAGCAACTCCGATCTGATGGTTAACCAGCGAAGCTGAAAGTGTGCGTCCCCGTTGTTTATCGTTGGACTTATAAGGTTTAGGCTCCCCTTTATGCCGAGCACATGGGTACAGAATATTGCAGATGAGTTTTATGGAATCCCTCAAGATTGGCGGACGGTTTATAAGAAAGACAATTGTTCTGTACCTATGTGCTTCGAGTTGTTAACTGAATTCGCCCTCGAACTGCCAATTGCAAGCAATCCCGGTTACCGTCAGTTGGAAGAGCGACCGCCCAGGAAAGGCGGTTATGCCGGGTTCGATCCTCGTACATGCGAATTTTTCTAAATTCTATTGGCTACGAATGTAGAAAATGATCGTACTAAAAGCTTTTTCGTTCTCAGAAAACCGTATGGATTTCCCTTGCGCCTTCGGCTACGATCAGGTGGTTGTTAATTATTCCTCTCAAACCAACTTTAGGCAACACTCAAACATTATCACCAGCCAACACACAGCCATTGTTCAGCCAGTATTATTTAACATTAGCCATTAATTAATGATAAGGCATTAATCGACACCGTAATTGCTGCACCCCCACGGTGGACTTGTTATCGTGTAGGTATATTAAGCGCGAGTGTAGGTATACATTAAGACGCAAATGTGCCTGCGGCACAAAAGAAACGTTTGACTAGTCCAAAATATTACAAAGTATTCCACTATATAATACGCATCTCTTAATCTTATCTTCGTAGCCAACATTTATTCCCACCCTTGCCATCATTAACCTGTGCAGTGGTGGTAGCACGAGAATAGTCTACTCTAGTTAACATTCTTCATAGCTTGTCATCAATTCATCGACATTATTCCCCATAGAGCCACCACTAGTTTACACTATCGACTTCTCATATAATTATATTATCGAGGGTCTTACGTCCCAAAACCAAGATATGGTTATGAGAGACGCCGTAGTGAAGGGCTCCGGAAATTTCGACCATCTGGTGTTATTTAACGTGCGCTGACATCGCACAATACACGGGCCTCTACCATTTTGCCTCCATCGAAATGCGACCGCCGCAGCCGGGATCGAACCCGCGACCTTCGGGTCAGTATCCGAGCACCGTAGCCACTGTTTCCACCGAGGTGGACCACTAGCCACTTCTAACCGAGTGCTGCTAGTAAGCGAGCAAATATGGTAGGGTGCTGCAAGCAAGCCAGTAAACACGGTATGTCAGGACACCCTCAGCAAATCGCGTGGGATGGATAGGAGGTCGCGATACGACGTATACTTTCACATGTGGAAATTAAACACTCTTTCCTCCCTACTAGCACAAGTGGCTCGACTATATACATTGAAACCACAGGCCACCGCAGAGGAAGGCTTAGCTATATCGACGTGGGAACCAATGCCGACAGGCGGTCCCTCGGCCTCTCTCGTCCAACGTGTCCCCCAAAACTCTCCGGGGAAATCAGCCCCGCGCTCGCCGAAAGCGTTGAAGCTCCATATAAAGATTAGCGCTGCCTTTGTCGCATTCGCTGTAATTGGTTCGTGCCGCTTTGTGTAGGTCTGTCGCTGCCCGGTGATGGAGCGAAGCAGTTGGCTTGCCTCTCGTGCCGAACGTGCGATGTGGTAGTCTTTTGTGTAAGCGTATTAGCTTGGATCGTGTGTCCGCTTTGTGTCTCCGCCTTCGATATGAGGGGAGAAGAAGGCAGACGCTCTCTAGTGGCAAATAGTCAAGATGGCGGGTCAGCGTTACACGCAGTTGCGTCGCTTAGCCAACGTGTCAAGACGCTAGTCGAAAGTAGTCGTTATTTATCCAACACTGTCAGATATTACCCGTCATTATGGCTGTGTTACACGAATGCTCTATGTGCAACGTCTTAATACCGCTCCGTGGAGGTTGGGTTCGTAAGAGTGTTCATAAGGGTATTTATTTATTTATTTATTTATTTATTCGAAAGTACCTTACAGGCCCCTAGAGGCATTGCGTAAGATGGTGATGCAATAAAGTGTTAAAACTTGTAGAATAATTAGAAACCAAGACGAAGGGGTACAAATATATAAAGAAATGAAAACATGAACAAAAAAAATGTAATAGTAGCATATGCGGGAATGTAAAGTAATATTGCGGTAGGGGATATACGACAAAGCTGACCAAAGAGGCGCAAGAAAAAGACACTTCGGACAGTGACAGCCCACTATACAATAAAATTTGACATCGTAAAAGACGAACAATATGATTAATAATACCAATATAATTATTAGTTTGTAGGAATCTCTGCGAGATTTTTCCACTTAATGGAACTTACGCGAAATGCTGTTAAGGTTGAAGCAGGGTTTCGCACTACAGTCTCCACTTCTCAAGCTGCCCCTCATCTGTAACAACAACGCAAGAGAAACAGCAATAACACAACAGAAGCAACAACGACACAACAGAAGCACGAACGACAACATAACAGCAGAAACAACGACCCAACAGAAGCAACAACTACGACACCGCAGAACCAATGACGCCGACACAACTGCAGCAACAACACAACATAAGCAACGACGCCAACACAACAGAAACAACGACAACACAACAGAAGCAACAACGACACAACAGAAGCAACAACTACCACACAGCAGAAACAATTACGCCAACACAACAACTACAGCAACAACTCAACAGAAGCAACAACGACAACACAACAGCAGCAGCAACAGCACAACAGAAGCAACAACAACAATAATAACAACCACCACTACCACAACATTATAAAACCCTACAGCCCTACGCATGCTCAGGAAAAATCATCGTCTTAGAACTTTCCAGATCGCAGCCGGGCCCATTCCTCTCGACGCCGTTTTAAGCGCTGACATGTCCAGATTAAAATTCCGCTTGCTGTACGGCGCTCGCTAAGTGCATTTTCGTGCAGCCCCGCAAACCTCTTCAAAGGTGCAGCGTCCAGCACGTTGTATTGTTCTCCAGTCCTTTTCATTATGTTTAATCTTTTTTTTTCTCAACGCGAATTCCCCGCAGGCATTCTGACTCCATGCAACGCGGAGCTCAGCCTTTTTTTATTTATTTTTTTCCCTACAACGCATGGCGCGTGTCCCGACGTACCTTGACATTTCTCGAGCCTGCATGTACGAATGGTTTCGTGCGCAACTTGGTACGAGCTTAATTTAGTCAATTCTCGCGTTTTATTTCGCAAAATATTTTTTTCTCTCTCTCGTCCATCTCAATTAGCCGAATCGCGAGGCCTTTCGGCGCGCTCGCTTTGTTCGCTAATTGTACACAGGCGCTGATGCTAATTGTACAATCGGTGGATCTCTTCATTAAAAAACAGCCATAATAAAAGAGCCCGTCTTCATTAGGGACGCCGGCTGAGAAAGTGCCGCCCGTCGTTTCCCGAACAAAGCACGCCTCAGTCCGAAAAACGCGAGCCTGTTCTGCTAAAAACAAAAATATAGTACGAAGAAACAGACAAACAGACACATAGTGCAATGTGCGTAGAGCTGACGATGCTAACGTGTGCGTTCCAAGCCAGCGCAGCAGTAGACGCCTGCACACTAGCGCAAGTACTGTAATGAACAATAAAAACAGGAACAAGTTAGGCTTAACTAGAGCGCACTCTTTCGTCAGCATACTTTCGGCTTGAGCGCCTATTGCTGGGGCCTCCCGTGAATTTGCACTCTCTGGTAGGGTCTCGTGAGGAAGCTACTGAGTTAGGAACACACTTTATGATGTTTTGTGTTGTCTCTGTACTTTTTGCAGCATTCCGCAGAGGTTAAGAATTGCTGTGACTGATTTTGTTACATTCTACCCAGGGCTTTTTTAAACGTATAGTCGCTTATTTCCGTTCAACATTTTTGTCTTTGCGTATTTGTTTTTCTTGTTGAAGGTTATTGCTGTTACCACATCGCGCCATTGCGTGTGACATAGTTTATAGATGAACAAAAGAAGGGAATTTTGAGGGCTCATTTCTTTGTTTGATGCAACCTTAGCGAGAACCAGCAGACAATGAAGCCAAGGAAGGTGCACGGGACGTAATTTGCACTGGTTTAAGTGTATTGCAGTAATTGTTACATAGATGTGAAGTAAGCAAAGTGGACGAAAAGACAACTTGCCCCCCGGCAGGGAACCGAAGGTTGCAGGTTCGGTCCCCGCCGGCTGCAAGCTGTCTTTTCGTCCACTTTACTTCCTTCACATCTATGTCACAATTGCTACGGCACACCTAAAACGGTGCTAATAACGTCCCGTGCACCTTCCTTAGCCTCATGTGTCGAATAATGTAAAAATTTCTGCCGTAAAGCGACTCCTTTTTTGAAATATATTTATGCTACGTACTAATATCAGGCCTGTAGCCAGGGGGGACGGCCTAGCCTCCCCCCCCCAGAAATTCGGATGGAAGGGGGTGTTTAACCGAGGAAAAATAATAAAAATGGATGTTTTTCAAGGCTTTTAACATGTGGGCGCCCCCCGAAAAAAATTCCTGGCTACGGGCCTGACTAACATAAACAAAAAAAAAAAAAAAAGGCAGGCGACCCTAATTCTCGACTTAGGTGTCTGATAGCGCGCTCGCATGTCGCCGCTGGTGTGGCCTGACGTATCCATATAGTTTTTTACAAATACACTAGAGGGAGCTCTGGCGCTAGTGTCGAGCCTGGTGGCACACTTTTAAACTTCCCGTTATAAAGGGGACGCTCATAGCATCCATCCATCCATCCTATGGGAGCTGCAACGCACGGCGCTTCAGCCAGCATGGGAATGATGGGCAGTACACGGATTTGTCTAAACTTCGTTCTTTCGACCCCGTTTGGCTCCGTGCGGCCTGCGTGCGCTTTGTCGCAAGACGAAGTTCAGCAAACGTACAGCAGTTACGCTTCGCCACTTCGACCTTTTCAGACTCGCCAATTCAAATTGGCTCACGAAGTTCACAGTGGTCCATTCTTTTATTCGAGACAAAACCAAAACGCAACAATAAACAATGCCTGAAGTGCGTTGGAAGCCCGCAAGCGCGAAGACTAGGCAAATCCATGTACTACCCATAATTCCCATGGTGGCTGAACGAACGCAGCGCCAGAGTTCCCTCCAGTAAGTAATGTAGGAAACTCTATGGGCGTATCCCTAAGGCTAACATTATGTTTCATCGCTTTGCCGAAGGGAATCACAGAGGCCACGCATAGAGGAGCCCGTGGTTGAGATCTGCTCCCCCAGGTGGCACAACGATCCCTTCTGCTCGCAAGAATACTGTCCTTTCAATGAACTGATTCGATTCATTTTTATTTTTTAGCCTTGCAGTTGACTGGCCCTTACCTTAAGTAATCTTATGCTCCGATATCGTATATATGCGTCCAATATAACTCCTAACTTAAACCAAAACCATGGATTTCGTGTTACAGTTTTATTTTTTGAAGACATTTTTCTGAATATTCGGGAAACCGTAAGTATGTAACTTGACCGGAAGTGCTTGGAAGAGAAGAAGGTGCGTCACTCGGTGCTTGCGCCATTAAAAAGAGCCGTTTCCTTTTTTTGCAATGCTACTGAGCAGTACATGGTTGGAGGCAGCGTAGACCAGCAGAGGTAACCTGCCTTTAGTACTTTCAATCCACGTGAGGCACGTCTTGATAAGCAGAAATAAAAGAATACAGTACCTCGGCACTTGCTCGCTTTTCGATTGACCTACTCCTACCTCCAACTTTAATAAGAACTCGCACAATCGTTGAAAGGCAGGATGCAAATTTCCAGAAGCTTCCTCACAGGAATGAATTCCGAATTGCTTCTCCCCACTTGCAACGCGTTAGAGGAACACACCTTGTTTCAATCCGTCGACAGGCTTTATCTGTAACTTTTCCATTCTTTTTTAGGTAGCCTTCGCGTCGTGTGACCAGCCTCTACAAGGTGTTTTTTCTCCTTCCTTTATGTAGCGAATGCAGAGACAAGTGTTCCCCTTTATTGAATCACGGCCTTTGGCTCCGCGTCCCTCAGAACACGAGTCGCACTGTGCCAACAGCAGGTGTTTATTCTGGGTCCCTCAAGTAGGGCCAAGGAGATTTTAAAAAATTCAAGCAGATTCACTGACTTAACGTAGCGAAAACTGGTTAAAACATATTGCTCATCAGATTTCATTTACTGACTGCGCTCTAAAGTAGTTTTGCCACCAGCTTCCTACACGAAGGCCCGGTCTTCCTGTCCAAAGTCACGGAACAATTCTCGCAACAGATGTGACGTATACAGCGGCTCTATATTGTGATTGAGGCGCGCACAATTCACGAAGCGCCCGCCGGCACATATTGCGCAAGTGGAATCCTGGGAAACACTGTAATATTCTGAATCTATCTATCTATCTATCTATCTATCTATCTATCTATCTATCTATCTATCTATCTATCTATCTATCTATCTATCTATCTATCTATCTATCTATCTATCTATCTATCTATCTATCTATCTATCTATCTATCTATCTATCTATCTATCTATCTATCTATCTATCTATCTATCTATCTATCTATCTATCTATCTATCTATCTATCTATCTATCTATCTATCTATCTATCTATCTATCTATCTATCTATCTATCTATCTATCTATTAGTGTTGAAAGACAGCACCATGGCCTGCAACGTTTATCAATATATCACGCTGTGTCGTACGCGATACCCGCGGCAGCAGCTGATTTCTAGGCGCCTGTCTTGTAGTTCATGGTGAAACGGAATCACTTGAGATTTTTATCTCCATGACCTCACTATATTTCGCTTTGCGACAGCAAGCCAAAACAAAACTACGCGGAAATAAAGGAGGACAAACACAGCGCTGACATTTACGTCAGCGCTGAACACTGCCGTCGATCGCTAACGTCCACATTCCCCGGGGCAAATGATACGCACGTCGTTAAAGTAATAAAAAAAAATGAGAAAAAAATATCACCAACAATCGGGCCGACCCGCGGCGGAGACCATTACGCATCGGTTTTCTTCGTTCTCCTTGCATTTTCTTTCGGAATTTTTTTTCTTATCTGGCGACACTGGTGCGCGCTGCCGATCAAATAAATCGGCGTTTGCATTCAGTACCCGATTCGTGCCCGGAAGCTTGACGGAAGTTTATGGCCGCTATATCAAATGCGAGCGAAGTGATTCTGCGAGCGTCCATGGCGCATTTGGCAGGCATTGAAGTCAGTGCGAATGGTTTGGAAATGAAAGAAAGAAAGAAAGAAAGAAAGAAAGAAAGAAAGAAAGAAAGAAAGAAAGAAAGAAAGAAAGAAAGAAAGAAAGAAAGAAAGAAAGAAAGAAAGAAAGAAAGAAAGAAAGAAAGAAAGAAAGAAAGAAAGGTGGATCGGCGATTCCACACATCGTAGAGTATTACCCTTGCTTGCTTACTTGACTGCTTTGGTTGCGTTGTAAGAGTGCGTACTGTCAGACTTGTTGGCAGTTCATACTTGAAGGAAGAGCGCAAAAAAACGACTTTTAAGACATATATAAAGGAAGACGTACAGAAGAAGGCATACAGACGAAGGCGATGTCTGCGTCTTATTCGGTACCTCTTGTCTTTTGCGCTGTTCCTTGCAGTTTGGTTGCAAGTTTGCTTTTAGAGATCAAAATGCCATCCCCTGCCTCGCGGGCGTTTCGATTTCCGGGGGATTCACGCGAAAAACGGAAGGGGTGCAAGTTCGGTTCTGAATTGTGTTTGTGAGCGGGCAGTGGCGGGGGGGGGGGGGGGGGGGGTTCAAGCGAGGTTGAAGCTGCGTTCGCCATTTTCAGCATCCTCCCGCCCGATATGTGCTGTCAAAGAAGCAGCACCCTCCAACAAGTTCTATTGTCCATGCCACTCAGCTGCTGCAATGTAGTAAAATCTACATTGCGGCTCATGGTATCACAGGCTTGTGCAGAGATCCCAATTAGGGGCCGGGAAGCCCCTACGCCCTCCGCCCTACCTGAAAACGCAGCCCGTGGACGAGGTATAGGAGGTTGGGGGTGCAACCCCCTCCGCTAGATTTTCCTGTGCGCACGCCTATGCATGGCGCAAAGAGTTATTGCACGTTCTACGCTCTAGGCTTTTGAGTCAGAGCACTGGTTGACAAACGCGCACACTTGATCTCGGACGACGCGAAGTTGATACTGCACCATCCTACACGAAAGCACGCCTGAACAGGAAGAGTCCCTTAATACCGTGCAGCGTAGAGGGAGGCTGCGAATCGTGCTACCGTAGAACAAAAGTGCTCAAGCTGAGTGTGCACAGTGCGTCGCTTCGGCCTTAATTCGCTGCAACGCGTATAAATGAACGTTCGTTTTTCGCTACATCACTCAGGGCTGTCAGTCCGAGGCTTGAAACATGCGCGTTTAATCCCCGTTGTAAACGATTTCTATTCAGGCGAAACTGAAACATGTGGTTTTTCGACATCCTCTAAACTGTCGCGGGCACGTTGAATGACGTTCCATTCGCGAAAGTGCGTGAACGCCGAGCCCATAACCATCTTCCTATCGTTACTCCGTGCCTCCCCGCCGCTGTCTCTGCCGCATCCATCCCCCTAATGGTTTCCCGCTCCGTGGCACGTGATGCGGCTTTGCCGCGCTTCTGCTCTTTAGTCGGACATCGCTGAATGGTCACTAGCGCGCGACTACGGAAGAAAAATGACACGCCGGGCTTTGCCTCCCTTTAGAGAGAGAGGGAGAGAGGACAAGGAGGAGACATAGATGGAGCAGCGACGAGAAATTCAAGAGCACTTTCCTTGTCGAGAAAACGGGGGGCAAGCGAGGCATCGCGTGTGTGTGCCCGACGTACTACCATTCTTTCTTTCTTTCTTTCTTTCTTTCTTTCTTTCTTTCTTTCTTTCTTTCTTTCTTTCTTTCTTTCTTTCTTTCTTTCTTTCTTTCTTTCTTTCTTTCTTTCTTTCTTTCTTTCTTTCTTTCTTTCTTTCTTTCTTTCTTTCTTTTACTGCGATAGCAATTATTTGGACACTCTCGGCTGATTTTCGCCGTCGCCGTCTATCGACGCCGTCATGTCCCGGATATGTATATGTATGTGTATATATAAAAAAGACATAAAGAAAGATAAATCAGTAGAAAAAATTCCAGACCACCTGACCAGGGATTCGAACGAGCGACCCCTCGCTCCGCAGCCTGCTGCGCTAAACACAGCCATACGCCATGCTCGTGCCACCGATATGAGGCCCCGTAGAAAGAAGCACGTGATTGAGATCTGCTCCGACGGGTGGCGCACCGATCATAGCTGTTCACAACAAAACCACCAGTCTTCAATAAATTCATTTTTGTCAGTTATCCGGACAAACAATTGTTCCTTAAGTAAACTTACGCTCCTGGCGACGTCATGTTTATCCAGTATATAACTATCAATTTGAACCAGAACCATCGATTTCATAAACGTTTTATTTTTTAGAAGACTGTTTCTGAGTATTCAGAAGACGGGAAGTGCTTGGAAAGTAAACAAGAGTGTCTCTCGGTGCATGTGCCGGTAAAAAAAAGAAAAAAAGAAATCTACAAAGGTCAGATACCTGCAAACACTCAACAAGTGCTACAGACAACGCTGCCGAATCTATATTCAACACTTGTTTTTAAGCGCGGAGCACTTTAGGGGGCTGGGCTGTCGTATGCCGTCGTAGGCTGTGATCGTGTGCTGTCGTCGTCACTTGGTGTAACGCAGGAAAAACCACATAAAGCATGGCCAGCTGTGGCATATTGAGCGCTCGTTCGCGCCATAGAGAAGTCTTCTGTCTTCTTCATCTTGTTCTTCGAGCTTTTTGATGATGAGATTAAGCGCGGTCATTACTATATGGCTAGGGAAACACGACAACACAAAGCACGTGTAAAAATTCAGAGGAAGCAAGCGAGAAATGTTAAGAGAGAGAAAGAAAGGGGGGAAAATAGGAAGAAAATGTAAATAAATAGAACTAAAGAAAAAAAACACACAGAAAAAACTGGAAAAGAGAACAAGAAAGAAAGAGAGGAGGAAAGAAAGAGAAAACTGAAGAGAAGCAAGGCTGCCCAGCTCCGCACTTCCTTCAGGCTGAGCACCACTAGGGCAAAGCTGGCTCATTTTTTTTTGTAGCGTTAGCTACACGAAGCTCCTAAGGGTGTGGGTCTGTCCCTCCTCTGTAGTAGTAGTATGTGTGTGTGTGTAGTAGTAGTAGTAGTAGTAGTAGTAGTAGTAGTAGTAATAGTAGTAGTAGGTAGGTAGGTAGATAGCCACGTATAGTGGAATGTACCCACTCCACGTGATATGACGATGACGCAGTATAGTGGAATACCCACTACGCGTGATAACGATGAAGTATAAGCGCGTTCCACTATAGTGGAATGTACCCACTACACGTGACAACGATGAAGTATGAGCGCGTTCGAGTATAGTGGAATGTACCCACTACACGTGATAACGATGAAGTATAAGCGCGTTCCAGTATAGTGGAATGTACCCACTACACGTGATAACGATGACGATGACGTTGATGACCATGAAATATAAGCGCGTTCCAGACCACATATTCTCTTTCTGCCATGGATGAAAACGATCGAGCTTCACCCAGTCATCATCATTCACTTCGTGGATATATGGCATGATTTTTTTTTTCTGCTACACAAGAGATTTTTTTTTCTTTTTCTCAATCGGCTATATTTCTAAAAGGCACTTACGAACAAGAAAAAAAAATGCGAACGGCACACAAGTAAGAGGTTGCCCGTTATTTTACGTCAGGATGAATAATAGCCCGAAATATGAACGCGGTCTTTCGACTTCCTTCCGGTCATAAATCAACCACAAGGACACGGCGATACAGAAAGCTGTCCGAGATTGTTTATTAATTATCGCCGTGAAAGCCGTCTCCGTTCTCAAAGACATAAGCAATGGCTGCACGGATTTAGGTGGCGTTTTTTTTTCCCCCGGTGACTGGACTAATTGTGCACGAGTCGTGGGGCGAATGAGTCGTTGATAAATGACGCACAACCTACGGTCGCCAAGAAAACTGAAAGGCAGCATACATCAACCCCACCGCTGCTATAGAATCCGTCCTTGCTGCCATTGTTGTTGTAAGAGCTAGCAGCATCAGTCAAGTAGCAGCAGTAATAATCAATCAATCAATCAATCCATCAATCAATCAATCAATCAATCGGTAAATCATTAAACGTGCCCTGAAACAACCCTGAACATCAGTGCTGGCGAGCCTGTCAAGAGAAATAAATTAATCATGAGCAACAAAATTTGAGGTGACCCTAATCGTTCACTTAGGTGTCCGGTATTAGCGCTCACACCTCGGTGTTCGTGTGCCCTTAAATTAATTCAATTAAAATCATTGAGTTAAAGGAGCACTCATCCGAAAATTTTCAGTTGTCTTTGTTTTTTTTTTGCATGAAATGAAAGGCCAAGTGCTCAAGAGCCTAGAAAATGTGCTGCTAAGCATGAGTGCACCCTGAAAAACTAATTACAAGTGTGTTTTTGAACGCTAGTTTCGGTTCCTACTGTATCCCTGACGTCACAACATTGTTATGAGCTTCACGTCATGGGCTCGCGCGAGTTATCGTGACGTTTCCACAGCCTCTCCGCACCGTGGCTCTGTTGGTGACGCACAAGCGGCCATTTTGGAAGTTTTGGTGCCTGAC